>OZ012619.1:13520965-13684266 GCA_963942555.1 Aleiodes leptofemur
TAAATTTATTTATAACAAACAAATTATCAATCCGATTGAAATTTGCATTGCGCCATTTGATAGACGAACCTTCAGAGTAATTTGAGTGAAAATTTCGGAATATTCAAAGAAAATTTTTCCGATAAACGAAACGATTGAATATATCAAGCGTGGAATTTCAGCCCACAACTTTTGTTTATTAAAAATAAGGGGTAAAAATATTGCAAAAAAAAAAAATAATTCATCACTCCAAAGACAGTTCCATTATCTACCCAAATCATTTTTTTCAATTTCCACATCTGCGATAGTATTTGAGAAAATGATTTTTTAATGTTAAAAAAGTGGGTCGATACCACGTATGGACCCCGTACTTGAGGGGTTAAGAAAAAAAAAATTGTTGTTTTTTTATAGTTGAAAGATCACTAAATAGTATGAATTTAAAAATCCATTTTTTCCTTCGGCCTATAACGTAAATAAAGAATTTTTACATTTGCACTATTTTCAGAACTCTCAGGGATATGTATCTATGTAAAGACGTTTTTCTCGAAACTAGGTTTTTTGACGTGGTTGACATGATAACTCGATCAATTTTTAATATTTTTCAACGTTTTTTTTTTTGAAATCTTGATGATTATAGTCCCTATCGCGTATGGAAGGGGTTTTTCAATTTTTGAATTGGCCTTTTATTAATACATTGTCGAACACTTTTTTTTGGGTAAAAACTGCAGAGTCAACTTCAAAATGCTGTAATTTCTTTATTTTTATAAAAAAAAGGGAATCCCCCTCCATAAGCGATAGCGGCAATAATTGTGAAGATTAAAAAAAAAAAAGTTGAAAAATATTAAAAATTGTTGAATGAAGTTATCCGGTGAGCGAGGTTGCCGAAAACTCGTTAAACGCGCATGGGCAGTGTAGAGTGAATTCGGCAACGTTGCAGCCGAAATAACGCCGGGGAATCCCCCAACATTAGACCAAAGTCATTAGGTCGGTAATAATGAACACTTAGACGGAATAACAGAGGCTTTATTCATATCCTTAATTAAAAATATTGATTTTTAATAGTTCTAATTTATTTTGACAGGAAACCTCGTCATCATCGCTTCAACGCTTTGTCCAAAATTGAGGCCACTACCTTCAACCCCCACGAATATTTTTCTCGGTGGGCTTGCCAGTGCTGATCTCATATTGATTCTCTTCTGTATTCCTGTTAAGGTGAGGTTATCCTTTCTCTATTTATATTCCAAAAAATTGTCCACAATTAGTGTCTTTCATTTAGAAAAAAAAATGCTTTTTTTCTATTTGAATATTATCTTGGAAAAAAAAATAGAAAAATAGAAAAATCGAATTATTTCTCATTTTAGTAAATTTAGAAAAATATTCATCTGATTATTATCGAAAATTTATCGAATTATTATTGAATTATTTCAATTTTTTTTTTTTCAAGATAAAATTTTAGCCTTTTATATCGCTGATTCTGCGTTATATTCCATATTGCATCGAAATCAGCAACTCTATATTAATTCTTCTGGCTAGCGATCAATGAATAGTTAACGAAGTTGGTGGCAGAACAATTGCTTGTCAATTGCCGAATAGAAAAGAGAATTAATTATTATTTTTGGCTTCGTGCACTGAGAAAGTTTTTCTTTCTCTACTGCTCTCGAATAAATTCACTATGTGGGAGTGAATATTTCAGATTATTTGTAATAAAAAAAAATCATCGTCAACTAATTTCTCGTTATATTTCATAAAATATCAATTTACAGGAAAAGCATCTAAATTCCTATTAGATTTTTTCGAATTATTTGTAGAGGACGACGAGTATCATGCAATTTTTATCCTTTTTTAGCTATCTCGGCTCTTATTGGATTTTTTGCCATCAATAATTTTCCCTATTCCCAATAATCCATTGAACTCCGCCCACCCTCACTGTTCTTACAAAATTCCACAGAATCACTTAAATATATGCAAAAGCCCAAGGGCAAACGTTATCTACCTCGTATTTAGTCTTAAAGCTTGGGAATATTGTGAAGTTAATTGTATTTATGTTGATAAAACTCTTTAAGGAGGTTCTACCCTTCTCAAGAGTGAATTTAAATTTTTTGATATTTTTGCATGAAATTTTTTAAGGTTACAAACAAATATATCATACACGTTTTAGTTGAATGATTAATGCATTGACCGTCTAGTTATCGAAAAAAAAAATAGTAAAAATGAGTAATTTCACATGCTTATAGAGAGCCCTTATGACAGAACCACTCTATTGGCGACGTTTTGTATTTTTTTTTTATAGATCTAACAGATATTTTCCTACTAAAAATTAATATGATATAATTGAATATGTATAGAATTGAATGATATTCTTTCGGACCCACCTCACCGGCCAAATAAGCTCAAGAAACGCAATACAAAAAAATTTATTTGTAGTAAACACGTCATGGCGGCGGAAACGATAGAGGGCCTGGCTATGCTGCATGCATCAGCTGATCGAATATATATCAATGCATACCGATATGTTTCTATTCCGTAATTTTTTCTTTTCAAATGCAATAATTTGTTGCTAACAGATTCTTAACATTGGTAGAAGAATTTATTAATATTTTTGAGGAACAAAGCACAATAATCGAAAATTGACATCCAAGAATTTGAAGTTTGCACGCAGCCGCCATTCCACTACTTGAATATTTTTAATACTTCTATTATTAAAAAAATCAATTTAATAAAAGAAGCGAAATAACATGTATTTTTTATAATTAAAATAGTTAATTTTCGTCGGGTTTTTACTGATCAAAAAAATAAAAAAATTATGTTGCTTTCTTGAACTACCGTGTGAGGGTAGAACCTCGTTAAGGATGTACTACACCTACCGTAAGCGGGGGTTGTGCGGCATGAGAGGGGCAGTGATGTCGTCAGTGTTCCAATCCCTGAACATGAAATAATGATTTTTTAAATTCCTCATTAAAATGATTTTCAGGGAATTATGGAACGCTGTAGGTGTTCAAATATTATATTATTATCATTACATTTCATAGATATTTTTTTTATCTTTTATTTAATTAGTTTGAGAATTATTTGCAAAAAAGCGTTGAATTCTAGGGAATTCTGGCGACACAAGTTGGCAGCACTTACGCGAAATCGACAATTTTTCAAGCATTTCTATTAATTTTAATGCCAATTATTGACCCAATCATTGTATAAAAATGTACAAATTGTGCGGGGGGTTATTTCTCACCTATATCCAAAGTTTCATCAAAATTGAACAATTTTTCGAAAAGTTTCTTAAGCTTTTGTGAATTTCCCATAAGAATCATGTTAAAAATGGTTTTAAAAAAATTTATAACTTTTAAACCAGGTATGGAAAAAATCCAAAATTTTGCATACGATTTTTTTATGATTTGGAGAATCTTGGAAAAAAATTTCAATGAAATCGTACATTTTTAAATTTTGATAAAATACCTGTAGAACATCCTTAAGGAGTTTTTCCGGTTTGATATTTCGTTTTAGGTCAAGAACTAAAGATTCAGAGGGCGGCACAACAAAAAAAAGCAACTTGGTAAATAACGGACACCCTAGTGCACACAGACACACAGACACACATACACACGCAGACAGAGTTTTTTTTCTAAATATGATTTTCGGTCGGTTTTAGATCATTCTAGATATGTCCCAACAAAAAAATCGAGATTGTAAATTTCCACGATAGTAATGCTTCCATTCGGAAGCAATATCAAATATTGATGCTATTGGTACTTAGCAAATATTTCCTTGAAATAGATGAAAGAGTTATTTAATTTACTGAATTTGGTTCAATCAAACAGATTAACTCGTCAAATTGAATGAATTCAGTAAATTCAACAGCTTTTTTCATCATTTCAAAGGAAAATATTTGCTAAGTACCAATAGCATCAATATTTGAAAGTGTTTAAATTTTAACGCATTTCATGCGTTTAAAAAAAATCGTAAAAAAAGTGTTTTTTTGTCACTCGTAAACCCTTACCCCTCCCCCCTCCTTACACAGAGAAAAATGCTTTCTTAATTTAAGTGAGAAAACTCACTTGATTTGAGTGAGTTTGACTTTCTTAAATTAAGTGAGAAAAAGTCACTTGATTTAAGTGAGAAAAGTCACTTGATTTAAGTGAGTTTTACTTTCTTAAATTCAGAGAGAAAAAATCACTTGATTTAAGTGAAAACTCACTTTATTCAAGTATTTTCCGTTTCTTTTAATTTCAAAACTAAACTTCCTCAACTTAATACACAAAAGTGACTCCATTCAAATGAATCCGTACATTCTCAGTCAAATGTGGTGGTTAGTACTTGAACCATCCATTGAATTTCGGAATAAAAAATTAATTTTCATCATTTTGTGTCAGATCAACGGGTTGTAGAACGCGGACTTTGTATGTCAAGATAAATTATCAAGAGGTTGAATTATGAGAAATATTTATTATTCTTGATTTGGCGATACAATCTTCCATATTTCAAAGAGGAATACGCTTAAAATAAATACTGTTCAAGCAATCAAAAATCGTATCTTGCGTAATTTATCAAAATCGTGCCTCGCAGATATATACCACTCTAAGTCATTTGTTGAATTATTCCCTGTGTCGGATCGCATTAAAAATGTACGAAGTAACTTGAATGGAGTCATTTTTGTGTACTGAGTTGAGGAAGTTTAGTTTTAAATTAAAGAAAAACGAAAATTACTTAAATCAAGTGATTTTTTCTTTCTTAATTTAAGAAAGTAAAACTCACTTGAATCAAGTGAGTTTTCTTACTTAAATCAAGTGACTTTTTCTCACGTAATTTAAGAAAGTAAAACTCACTTAAATCAAGTGAGTTTTCTCACTTAAATTAAGAAAACATTTTTCTCTGTGTAAACTACCGAGAAACTTCACACCTTGAAAATTTAAAAACTTGTCCATATCATCACTATTTTCAAAATGTAATCTTAAAATTGAGAGTTCAAACCTAGCTTGCGCATTCCCTATTTCATTCTCTGACAGTTTCTCAGTCATAAGTTTGGTGATTGTCAATATTTCACTAATGATACCCAAAATCTCTTAGGTTAAAAAATACAGATAAATAAACCGTTTTTATAATAATAGAATGTTGCCCATTCATTTTAATATGAAATTGTATCTGGCGTTATTCTCTCCATAATTTCAAGTACTTTTGAAACGTCCTCCATGAGTTATTACTCATTACGTGTCAGTAACTGACATTGAAGTACTTTTATAATTTATCTCAACCAGAATTTCACACTTGACTGACAATAATTCACACGGAAATTCGACTAATGTCGAGAAATAAATTTTTCCATTTTTTTTAGAATTAAAGTGTTTTTGCATCGATTTAACAATAAATTGAATTATTTAATTGCTTCAAGCAGTTTTTATGTATAATTTCAAGAGTTAGAAAAATTTATTAGGGCGAAAAAAGACGTATCTCCAATTATTTCGGTGATATTATAAAAAAACTAGTGGAAAAAAATTGACTTTTTTTTTTTTTATTGAAGTGGACGAAACGTTGGTGCCTTTAACCCTTAGCAGCCACTAGGGGTAATTAGTTACCCCAGGCTCGGAGAAAGAAATGTTGAAAAAATCATTAGAAATGTTGAAGAACTCTTCAACAAACACGAAACAATCCATTAGAACTTTTAAAATACCCGTATCTCTTTTACAACTAAGTTTTTCTAACGTGGGGAACTCGTTACCCCGTGTGACCGCTATGTGGCCAAATCGAGGTGTGGCCGCTAAGGGTTAATAATTAAAATTAAATTTGAAATTAAAAATTTTCTTTGGGAGTGACCATGATGGCCGATATTTTATCCACTAATAAAAACTTTAAAAAAAAAAAAAAAAATAGTCTTATTCTATTTTTCTTTTTCGTTACTGAATCCATTTTTCCGAGACCTTTATAGTTTTCTAGGAAGTGAAGGAAATGGAGTAAATTCTCATAGTGCTACTTGAAATTTAATATTTCATTTTTCATTTCTTCTCCAAGATATTCTAGCTCAAAAGGACAGAATTCAATAAATTGCAGTGGGGTATTGGGACGATCCTTCTACTTTTTCCCGTAGGCCAAAACAATTCCAGGCAAAAGATATAGTTTTTTTTTTTTTTTTTATTTTCAACAGAAAAATGAGTCTGCACAGCCTCGAGCAACTGACGCTGTTTGCTTCGAACAATTATCTTCTGCAATTTCTCCCTTTTTATTATTGTAACAATAGAAATAACAATAATTAAACCAAAAAAAAGTGGAAAAAAATGGAACGTGGTAAATTAATTGAATGGCCTAGAGATAAACAAAAATTACCTCAATTTTTTTTTTTAAATCATTTTTTTTAAATATCTCAGAAATTAATGGAAACAAGTTCTTTTCATTCCAATTTTTTTTGTAAAGAATATCAAGAGCTACAAAAAAATATGTTTCGAGCCAAAAGGGCGTATCTCCATTAATTTCTGATATATTAAAAAAAAACTGTCTCATCACCCAAAACTTATTATTTTCTCAAAAATCTCCAAAATTAATGGAGATACGCCCTTTTTACTTCAATTCATTTTCATAAAAGAAATTTCGGTAACACGTCAAAATAACACGTAACAGTAATATTACATGCAAAAATAACACAATAAAATATCACAACCATAAACATTACATGCAAAAATAACACACAACAATAATATCAAAGTCATGAATATTGCAAACAAAAATAACACACGACAATAATATTTTTGGTAAAAACATTTTCAATCAACACTGATTCATTTACTTTATTTTCGGAGCAGATTTGTCATTTAATTGCTTTTTCACAATCTTATTGGATATTTATTGTTCAGTGCTAGGTAAATTTATTTCCCTCTACGTTACAGCTGTTCTCCTCTTTCCTCTTATAATTGATTTTTGAGGAATCCCAGATTGTTCACATTTTGAAATAGCGATTTGATTTCTTCATTTGTAACTATTGTTCTTATTTTTCTTTGTGCACAATGAGAAATAAAAATTTGTAGCAAGAAAATTCAAAATTTTTCTTCACAATTTCTCTATCTATATATATTGGAATTTTCTTGAATGAAATAGATTTTCTTCAACTAAGGCAATTTTCTTACAACAAAGTTTTTTTTTTTCAGTGTATGTGTTTTTTGAGTGTGTTATTTTTGTTTGTGTTTTTTTGACATGGAACCGAAATTTCAAGTGCTACAAAAAAAAGGTTCAGGGCAAAAAGGGCGTATCTCTGCCATTAGTTCATGAGATAATTCGCTTATCCCCCCGCATGGAAAAGATATATATTGTTAAAAATATAATTTTGACTAACTGATGAATTATATAATATTATAAATGCAATATAAGAATCCATAGGCATATTTTTGCCGAAATATTATATGATTTGATGATGAGAAAAATATAATGGTTCATTATAATTCTTTTTCATTGAAACATATAATTATAGCAACTATAAATTTGGAATATATTCCAGCATATATTATACTATTTATAATATGAATAAATGATCAGAATATAATGTAATACATAATATTGGCATATAATGAAATTAATACTTTAAAGATATAATAAAAGATATCAGTTAAAGATAGTTTGTAAGAATCATGAAATTCCAAGAAACAATATAATTTTAAAATTTTGAGACAAAAAAATATTTAATTAATTCTATAGAGGAGGCTCCCTACGTAACGTACTCTCCACAATATCTGAATGGATCATGAGAACATTTGAAATTATTGAAGATGTCTATCACACTAAATTCGCATTAGGCTAACGACACAAACTATCTAGTTATCATAAAGTGCAGCAATATAAAATAGAATATAATATATTTTATTTTTAATAAAATATATGATCAAATATAAACTAAAAATTCTAATTATTTCCATACAAAACAGGAAAACACTATTGAGTATACTGCCATTATTATATGATGAATTGCAAATGAAATAATATATTTTTCAATATCAAATGACTCAGATATAGAAATTTACATGATCAAATATCAAAATCTATATAATTAAAATAGTATAATTATGTATATAATTCCATAATATATTGAAAATCACACATATTTTTGCCGCATTATGTCACCCATTATTAATCCGATATTATTAAATATATTCATAGCAATATATTTCTTTTCCATGCGGGCCGTTACAACTTCTATTCTACCAAATTGAATTGTATAAAAAAAAATACGAACTCAATGAGTTGCAATCAGCCCCAGATGAGTCGTTTAAACTGGTGAATTTATACAGGGCATCATGCGGTTTTTCGGCGGAGTAGAGAAAAGAGGAAGGTAGAAGAGGCTGAGGGAGGGGGGAGGAGATCGTTTCAGTTGAAATATACAAGCGAGAGAAACTTCGGGGTATTAAGCGAAAATAGGTTCTCATCTACGATGTTAGTATACACACGGATATGTTTGAATCAGTGAGACGTTTTATCTACTCTCCAAGGGATTCAAAAATAAAATTTGAACATTGTGCCAAGATTGTACTGACTCAGAAATAAACGTTAAGATTACCTAGAAGAAATACAACTCTACTTTTTCCTCATTTTATCTTATTTCTTTTACTTTTTTTTTTCTCTTTTTTCTTTTTTCCTTTCTTCATGGTCATTTTAGTTTCTGATGTCAAAATACATTAAATTAAAAGAAAAATAATAATAATGATAATAATTCAGATAAGGTATATATATATATATGTTTAGCATATATGCTGAGTCAGATCTTTATTCAATTTCTATAAATAATATTTTTTTGACAACAAAAAAAATTAAATAACAATTAACATTCAATTATTAAATGATAATAATAATAGTAACAGAAGACAGTGGAAGTGACATTTTTTTTTAACAAAAGGAAAAAAAATGAATCACAAATTGTGAAGCAGAAAAGAATCTAATAAAGCAGAGGGGAGGGGGGAGAGAAGATGATGAAATTTTTTTGTCCTGTCGTTGTGTACAAAAAAAAAATTGAAGGAATTTGGGAACAGAGGGGGTACTGAATAATGGAGAAAAAGAGAATCTCATAGTTGCGCATAAATTGTGTAGATAAAAAAAAAGTGATTTTTTTCACCTGAATTTCATGTAGTTTTATTGTGTCTTGAAGTATTTTCATATTGTTGTTATGTTTATCACTAATTCATTCACCTCTTGAAATATCTTACTTTTTTCTTGTCTGGAGTAGTTTATTTTTTGTGGAGGGGAGAAAGAGGGGGGGGGTGGGGATTCTGATGGAATGGGTTGAGGTGGGGTTTCTTTTATGATTTTGTTGGAAAGATGAGGAAATTTCCGGTGGAAAATGTACGAGAAAATTGATTTTTAGAGTTTTTTTTTGGAAAATGTTAGTTTTTTGGAGACGAATTGGGAATTAAAACTTGAAGTTTTCTCAAAATACAAAAAACCGCGACCAACTATATTTTTTTCGGAACGAACCCTTCAATAAAAAAATCTGAAAAAATTCACCAACAGCACAGACACTCTTTATCACCTCCTCAATTTTTTTCAGATTTTTCCATAACTCTCTTCAGCCCTAAAAAAAATCCAATTCATTTTTTCCCGGATTCAATTTCCCCCTCTCCTCAAAAATGAATAATAAATAATTTCCAAGGTTACAAAAATCCCCAAAACTTTATTTTCCTCTTTTTCTATGATTTATTATCTTATCAATCCCACAAAATCCAACACAATCCGAAAAAAAATACATTTCAAAATTTCAAAATGAATTATTCCATTCGTAAGACTAAAAGGTAGAGCACGTGTTACTGTGAAAATCAACAGCTTTTTCTACTTCCGTTAAATCAGAGAATATATCACATCAGAGCTTGGACACATATCACACCAATGACTATACCCCCCCCCCCCCCCCCCCCCCCCCCCCGATAAGCATTGAATATCCATGTTGCGTGAGATGAATTTTCCTCAATTTCTTTCCTTTTATCATTCTAGATAGTATCATTCTGCCTTTTTCTTCCTCATCTCCCACGGGTATCATAGAAAAAATAGCCGGGGAAAAAGACAGGCAAAATCTTTATCATATGCAATTCGACACTACAAAGTACCATTGAATTTATCTTTGTGTTTTTTTTCTTTTATGCCTCATAGAATTTTTTCATTCTACTTTTCTACTCCTTTGAATTGGAATCACTCGAGTTGAAAAAAGAGATTTTTCTCGTGAAACTATAATCCAATACTTCAATTTTTTTTCAGGAGGAAAAAAAAATAGAAATAATGACGAAATTGGAAAAAATGTAAATATACGAAAATATGAAAAATATTCGTATTCTTAGAAACAAAGTGGCGTAAGTGCTATGATTATACATAACACTTACGCCACTTTGTTTCTAAGATTTTCAAAAAAATTTGAAAAAATTCAGAAAAATTTGAAAAAATTCAGAAAAATTTGAAAAAATTCAGAAAAATTTGAAAAAAATCGGAAAAAATCTCAAATATTAAAATAAAACTGATTTTTGTAATGTATATTGGCAAAGGAAGGTTGCCGGCGTTTAATTACAGAAAATTTCGAAAAAAAATTCAAAATTTCAAAAAAAAATGAAAAAATTCAGAAAAATTTGAAAAAAATTGAAAAAAAACAGAAAAATTTGAAAAAAATTGAAAAAAATCGGAATAAATCTCAAATATTAAAATAAAACTGATTTTTGTAATGTATATTGGCAAAGGAAGGTTGCCGGAGTTTAATTTGAGAAAATTTCGAAAAAGAATTGAAAATTTCAAAAAAATTTGAAAAAATTCAGAAAAATTTTAAAAAATTCAGAAAAATTTGAAAAAAATTGAAAAAATTTGAAAAAAATCGGAAAAAATCTCAAATATTAAAATAAAATTTTGTTTCTAAGATGACAATTTATTTTTGTCGGAAGCAGAAAAAAATTAAAATAATGAAAAAATTGGAAAAATATAAGTATAAAAAAATATGAAAAATATTCGTCACTTTAGAAATAAAGTGGCGTAAGTGCTATATATAAACCTAGCACTTTATTTTTAAGGCAACTATATAAATTAGTAGCAGTGAAGAGGAAAAAAATAATAAATTAAGAATCTAAAGTTTTAAGAAAAATTTATTTACTTTCACTACTTTTTTTTCTTTAATGGAGATACGTCCTTTTTATTTCAACATTTTTTTTTGTAGAGAATGAAAAAAGCTAGAAAAAAAGGTCCAGATAAAAAAAACGTATCTCCAATAATTTCCGAAATATTTTATCTATCAGCCACTGAAATATAAATTACAAGATTTTCATCTTTGGAAAAAAAAAAAAAAAAAAATGTTGGATAATTGCCTGACGAGTCTTCGATCCAACGCATAAAAATAGGGGCTCATCTTTCTGTAAATTATCCACGAAAGTTTGATGGAGTGACGTGATTTTCCATTCATCGAGACGTTGACACACTCTACTAGTAGATTATCACGTTTATTTATCCTCAAATATAAAAATATTGACTTTTTTTTCTTCAGTCTGAGAAATGTAATGATCCCTTTTTTTACTGAAAAAAGAAAATTGTTTCCTCCCCTCTGTGAGCGCTGATTGAATAAATATTTGACGATCCTTCTGAAGAGGGGAAAATTCTTAATTGCCTCGTTGAACTGAAGAGATTTTATATTCATATATAAATTTCAATGAAAAATAAAGAAAAATGAGGATTTATTACTATCTTATGAGTGATTTATCTGAAAATTCGGTGAATAAAATCAGACGAATTTTTTTATCAATGGAATATCTCGAAAACTAATGGAGATACTTTTTTTTTGCTCGAATTCTTTTTTTTAGAGAATTTTGAGAGCTACAAAAATTATTTAAAGTATAAAAAAAGCGTATAAAAAAAGCGACAAAAAAATAAATTTATCCTATTTCAACAAATAACATAAAAATTCTCCAAATTGAGACAATTTGAAGAGAGAAAAAATGGTGGGATGCTACACGTGACAATGAGATGGAGCTTTCAAATGGCAGTATGTTTTTTTCATCAGTACTTAAGTATTTTGTTAAACGCATCACGTACACAAGAGGCCTCTAAGCTGGAATTCACGAGGGACAATTTAGATACATATATGCTTATATTTCTCTTTTCTCTCCCTTCTCAGGTTTGAGCTGAGAAAAATGATCCAATCTGGGTGTTTATCGTTTTCTCTTGTTTCGCAAAATTTATAAACGAAAATTCGTGTTTTATATAAAAAGAAAAAAAATATATTATTTACCTTTTAAAAAGGAGATTTTCGTGGCAGTAGGTTTTTTAAAATGTCTCATTTCCGATCAAGGCGACAGAATTCCTTCTTTTAATTCATTTCTTCAGCTTCATTAATTTTTTTTGTTTTCAATTTTTTAATTCATTTCTTCTACGTTTTTTTTGCCGAATCTTTCTTCAAAAATCTTTAAAGAAAGGTTTTTGGGATAGAAGAGGCCTATCTCCATTGGTGGAAGAAAATTAAATTATTCAAGCTTTAAAAATCTCAAAATTTTATTTTTAAGAATATTTTGGAAGCTAATGGAGATACACCTTTTTTACTCTAATCCTTCATTTTTAAATAACATTTCGAGCTATAAAAGAGGATTATGTTAAAAAAAAGGTTCGTATCTCCATTAAGTCAATTTTTAATTTTTTTTTGAAATTAAAAGAAAAAGACAATTTTTTAATCGAACTTTTCAGGAAATATCTCAAAAATTAGTGGAGATACGCCCTTTTGGCTCCATTTTTTTTTAAAGCTCTTGAAATTCTCTACTAGAATGGTTTAGAATAAAAAAGGCGGATCTCCATTAGTTTACAAGATTTTTGCAAAAAAAATCATGTTCTCAGGAAATTAATTTTCAGAATGACCGAAAAAAAACAAAAAAAGGTTAATTTCAGTTTTATTTTAATATTTGAGATTTTTTCCGATTTTTTTCAAATTTTTTCAATTTTTTTTGAAATTTTGTTTTTTTTTTTGAAATTTTCTCAAATTAAACTCTGGCAACCTTCCTTTGCCAATATACATTACAAAAATCAGTTTTATTTTGATATTTGAGATTTTTTCCAAATTTTTCTGAATTTTTCTCAAATTTTTCTGAATTTTTCTCAAATTTTTTCAAATTTTTCTGAATTTTTTCAAATTTTTTTGAAATTTTGAATTTTTTTCAAAATTTTCTCAAATTAAACTCCGGCAACCTTCCTTTGCCAATATACATTACAAAGATCAGTTTTATTTTGATATTTGAGATTTTTTCCAAATTTTTCTGAATTTTTCTCAAATTTTTCTGAATTTTTCTCAAATTTTTTCAAATTTTTCTGAATTTTTTCAAATTTTTTTGAAATTTTGTATTTTTCTTCGAAATTTTCCCAAATTAAGCTCCGGCAACCTTCCTTTGCCAATATACATTACAAAAATCAGTTTTATTTTAATATTTGAGATTTTTCCCGATTTTTTAAATTTTTTTTCAATTTTTTCTGAATTTTTTCAAATTTTTCTGAATTTTTTCAAATTTTTCTGAATTTTTTCAAATTTTTTTGAAATTTTGAATTTTTTTCAAAATTTTCTCAAATTAAACTTCGGCAACCTTCCTTTGCCAATATACATCACAAAAATCAGTTTTATTTTAATATTTGAGATTATTTCCGATTATTTTCAAATTTTTTCACACTGAGAAAAAAAAATTCAAATAAATTTATTTGACAAAATTATTTTTTTTCTCATTGCATTCTATTTATCTCGCAAAACTTCGTGAATACACTACTAAATGAGGATATTGAGAATTCCGTCTAATTGTAATGAATTGTGCAGTGTCGAGAGCTTTTCACTCGAAAATTCTATTAATGAGAGTTACATTGGCAGAGACACGGTGAGAATGACATAAAGTACTATATAACATGTGCCAGTGAAGTAGATTTAACCAAGTCAACTCTTGGAAAGGCATATGAACTATGAAGAGGGAGGTATTAGGGCAAATATACTTGAGCCAGTGGAATATTTCAATAGAACGAGATACATTCAGCCTCACAAGGGTTGCTAAATTAAAGAGGGTGAAATGAAGTGGTTGAATAAATATTACGTAGCTATCGCGAGTTAATATCTCTTGAATAATTTATAAAGAAAAATTATTTTCTCTGGATAATTAATTTTTTTTTTAATCTGAAAAAAGTTGACTTAAAAAAATTCTTCTGAAAATTTTTTTTTAGATCATTTTTCGTTATTCAATCATTAAAATAAAAAAATTTATCGAAATTTTTTTTAAAAAATCGATTTTTCAAAATCAATTCTTTTTTTTTGAAATAAAGATCTTTATGAAAAATTCTGAAAAAATTGGGAGAAATTGTTCCCTAATTTTTCAGATTTTTCAATAAAAGCAATTATTAAAAAAAAAAATTTTACCTAATTTTATGCACAACTGATTTTAAACAAATAAATTTATTAATAAATTAATTTTTATTAGTAATTTTTTTTTTTTTTTTTTTTTCTTTGGTTCTTTTTTTTAAAATCCCATTAATTCATCCACTAAAGTCTGAAGTGAATGAAAAAAAAAATTTCCGTGAAGTAAAAGCGGTTATCGATAAAAGATGAAAAAAAAGGTGTGAAAAGTGTTTGAATAGAGCCGAGTGTTTCTTCACTGAATCTGATAATTCTGAGTGTCAATGAAATGGAAATCCTCGGTGAGCCCAGGGATGCCAATCAAAGCTTCTCTTTGTGCCACAAGTCCAGGGCTGATTCCATAAAATCCCACTCATACAATAATTCTCATTCTCAAATTTTTTTTTTCCTCTTTCTCTCTATTTTTTTTCATCATTTCCATTCAATTCATTCTCTTTTCCAAATGAGATTGTATAAATCGTAAATCTGTGTTGTAATCAACAGGTGGCATTCACTTTGAAATTGACATAATTCAGCAAACACTAGAGCCATTCGTATTTCATCAGAATTGTGGTAGGAAGTTTTGAATTCGCAATTATAAACAAAATTTAGAAGCCAAGCGTTGAAACGAAAGAAATTAATTTTATTTTTGTTATCATTTCGAGTGAAATATTTCAGAAATTACTGGAGATACACTTTTTTTATTGTAATTCATTTTTTTAGTAAATTCTTCTTAAATATTTCGGAAATTTATGGAGATACGCCATTTCTATCTTTCTTCTTTTTTTCGTAGTGAACCTAAAAACACAAAATACTTACAAATAAGGCGGTTGGAAGTGCCGCCATTTTGTGAAAAACCGTTTGAGCCTGTATCTCCGCAACCGTGCACTTGAGGCCCACAATGGACATGACCTTTATTGTAGATAATTAAATTTCCTATCTTTTTTGTTTTATAATTTTTTTTCGTATCATTTACCATTCACGACTTATAAGACTATTACTATTCGTTTATTGACTCTCTGACCGACATCTCTTCTAATCATCGTTTAAACAATAAAATGCTAGTAAAGTAAGTCTTATAAGTCGTAAATGGTAAGTGATACGAAAAAAATTATGGAACAAAAAAGATAGGAAATTTAATTATCTAAAATAAAGGTCATGACCATTGTGGGCCTCAAGTGCACAGTTACGGAGATACAGGCCCAAACGGTTTTTCGCAAAATGGCGGCACTTCCTCCCGCCTTAATTGTAAGTATTTTGTGTTTTTAGGTTCATTACGTCATACTGCACCTATCTGTAAAAAAAAATAACTTATCTAGAAATTTGCATTATGGACAAGAGTAACTCGCTCCTCTATTACCTGTACTATAAGGAAAGAAATATATTCTCATAGAAATATCGCCAAGAAAAATTGAATTTACCTCTTTGCTACTGAATTTTATTTATTGAGAGAATTTCCATATCAATGAACGATTAACTACAAATATGGAGTGACTATTCTGTCACCTGAAACACAAGTTCAATTGAATTTAATTGAGTTGATTGAATAACGATTCAAATGAATTCCTCTCATCGAGATTTGAAGTGGAATTTCGTCGATCAATGAATGAATTGAATTGACTAGAAATTCCAACTAAAATAGAGGAGAATTATAGTGAATGGTAATAGAAATGGTGAGACAAGCATTTCATACAATTAAATTCCCATATTATTTGCAGATAGTATGTATTCACATTATTACCATGTTATTTTTCATACACTATTCTATTAAACTCACATTCATCTGGTTTAGACAGACGCTTGTAATGATAGCTATTGTCTGCTCCAGTAACATTATTTTTCTCCTATCTTGCGTCAATTAAGTGATGACCAGGAAAAAAAAAAAATATTGTGATAGATTATGTAGGTGGAATTAATGGAGAATAAAGTTATTGCTGATAATGACTTTGTTAAATGATGGAACGTTGAACAAAAAGAATATTCATTGTTTTTTTTCTTCATAGAGACAAATTAGTAATAATTTCGTAACAAAAAAGTGGAACTGGATAAATCGATTTTTTAAAGTAATTTTAGTCAAATTTTTGGAAAAATAATGGAGATATGTACTTTTCATTCAATCCTAAAGGAGTCCCGCATGGAAAAGATATATATTGTTAAAAATATAATTTTGAGTAACTGATGAATTATATAATATTATAAATGCAATATAAGAATCCATAGGCATATTTTTGCCGAAATATTATATGATTTGATGATGAGAAAAATATAATGGTTCATTATAATTCTTTTTTATTGGAACATATAATTATAGCAACTATAAATTTGGAATGTATTCCAGCATATATTATACTATTTATAATATGAATAAATGATCAGAATATAATGTAATATATAATATTGGCATATAATGAAATTAATACTTCAAAGATATAATAAAAAATATCAGTTAAAGATAGTTTGTAAGAATCATGAAATTCCAAGAAACAATATAATTTTAAAATTTTGAGACAAAAAAATATTTAATTTATTCTATAGAGGAGGCTCCCTACGTAACGTACTCTCCACAATATCTGAATGGATCATGAGAACATTTGAAATTATTGAAGATGCCTATCACACTAAATTCGCATTAGGGTAACGATACAAACTATCTAGTTATCATAAAGTGCAGCTATATAAAATAGAATATAATATATTTTATTTTTAATAAAATATATGATCAAATATAAACTAAAAATTCTAATTATTTCCATACAAAACAGGAAAACACTATTGAGTCTACTGCCATTATTATATGATGAATTGCAAATGAAATAATATATTTTTCAATATCAAATGACTCAGATATAGAAATTTACATGATGAAATATCAAAATCTATATAATTGAAATAGTATAATTATGTATATAATTACATAATATATTGAAAATCACACATATTTTTGCCGCATTATATCACCCGTTATTAATCCGATATTATTAAATATCAACGACTATCAGACTCAATGACCAGTGCTACATATGATCAAACTACTTCAAAAGTTATCGTTCTCAATTTTTCACTTTCAGTTAATAATTTGTTTCATTTCACCGGAAGTTAGCGTAAAAATGTTTTGCATGTCTGTAAAAATTCCCCAACGAAAGTTATCTGGAAGTGTTACATCTGCTTTATACAAGAGATGAAAAAAAAAAAAAATACTCGTGATACATTGACTTTCCTAACTTTTCTCTTCCATTCTACGGAAGAGCTAACATTAATGTCGTATTTTTTTTTCTCCTTTTTTTCTTCGAATATAAAAGAGAATAAATGTGAATGTTATTTAATAGTAAAATATCTCTCAATGATTTCCAAATAAACAGGTGAAATATATAATTGTTGTTCTCTGGGGAAATAAAATAATTAATAAATCTGTGTATTCCCCTCTGAAAAGTTGGAATTAAAGGAGAATGAGGAAAAAGCTTGGCATGAAAAGAGAGAACAATGTTTTTTTATGAAAAAAAGCCCCCTGAGTCTGATAGTAGTTTAACCAAGAGTTAATGATACCTTAAAAAAAAAATCTACAGTTCAATTTCAGTGAAATAAATAAATGAAATAAATCCAGTGAAGTTTAAAATTAAAAAGAGAAAAATTCAGTGAAATGTAAAATTAGAAAAAAAATCTGCTCTAGCAATCGAAATAAAAAGTTGAATTTCCGGTTCACTGAGAATCTGTAGAAATGTGAATTGCAGATGAAAGAAAGAAAAATAAAATGAATTTATGATTAAATTTTCTTTTTTTCCATTTTTTTTTTTTTTAGAAATTACGTTTTTTTGTGATTATCTTCTAGGGAATATCTCGGAAAATAATGGAGATATGCCTTTTTCATTTGGATATATTCTTGTTTTAAAAAATTCTCTATAAAAAAGAACAGAAGCAAAAAGGGCGTATGTCCATTATTTTTCGAAATATTCTGCAAAAAATGAGTAGCCAAAAAAAAAAATTAATTTTTCATATATTTTGAAAATAATTTTTAATTTTTTATTTTCAGGTAGCAAAATTATTTTCCTATGCATGGGAAATGGGAGAGTTTTTGTGCAAAGCTGTTCACTATATGCAGAGCGTATCAGCCATCTGTTCAGTTCTCACATTAACATCAATGTCTGTTGAGAGGTGAGAAAGAAAAATAACAACTTTGTGCATTAAAACTTTAACAAGTAATCGTATTTTTTATTTATTTTTTTTTTTATTCCTGAACTGAGGTGGAATAAATTTTTTTTGCCGCAATGTGATGAAAAAAGTTTTGGTAATTATTGAAGTGGCAATCAATCACTTGAAATCGGTTCATGAAGCAATTATGAGGGAAAAAAAAATTTAGTAAATCAAAATAAAGAATTCTGATGAAAAAAAATACGAAGAAAAATTGAAACGATTCAATTGAAGTTGTTGCGGTGCTCGATGCATGATTTGATTAATGGTAGGAAAAAGGTCAAGTACGTCAGACATTCTAGAGACCATTTTAGTAGAGAATTTTATGAACTGGAAAGACGATAAATTCAAGTTCCTGTAGTGGAGCTTTAAAACTGGATAAGTCTTTTCTTTATCATTAATTTTGTCTAAGAATATCTCAAAAACTAATGGAGATACGCCCTTTTGCTTCTGAATGGAAGTATTGTCAATGCGATTTTTTTCGATATCGAGATTTCATCGGAATATGACTCAGTCTTTTATAAAAGTGTTCGATAAATTAGTTTTTTTTCAAAAATCACGGTTTTTCTCCGTTTTTCTCAAGGAACACTACTATTTTTTATTTTACCATTCGAAAGGAGACAATTTCTTCTACAAAATGAGCAGATTTTCATTCTGATGACAATCAGAAGGAATAGAAATCCTGGATGAAACCTGAAGCTGAACTTCTGAACTTCAATTTTCATCTGATATTGAATTTTTATGCATGAAATGACATTATTGCTATTAAAATAACTATATTCGAGCTGAGACTGCAGGCCTTAAGATTGAATCCTGAACAGATCGATACAGTCTGAAACAATATTCGTAGGAATGTATAAGTGCGTATTCGTTGTGAAAATAATGTTATTTTTTGAGCAATGGGATACATGAATAGCGATTCGATTCAATATAGATGAAATTCCATGCGGAAGCATTTTGCCAATCGAATTAGCAAAATATCAAATGTCGCACAAGGAGTGGAGTTTGCGAATAACTCACAAAGAGTAGAACTCTTGCTTGTTTATCTGAAATCTTGTTAAGTAGAGAATTTCAAGAGCTTCGAAAAAGAGCTTATTTCCCGGAATTCTATCAAGAAATTATTGAAAGGAAAAATACATTTAGGATAAGTCTATTTTTGGGTCATTCAATTTTCCTCAAATATCTCGAAAACTGATGGAGATATGCCCTTTTTATCTCCCTCAGGCCCATTCGGTTGAGTTAAAGTTAATCCGCATTTAAGGATGTTCTACACCTACCGTAAGCGGGGGTTGTGCGGCATGAGAGGGGCAGTGATTTCGTCAGTGTTCCAATCCCTGAACATGAAATAATGATTTTTTAATTTCCTCATTAAAATGATTTTCAGGGAATTATGGAACGCTGTGGGTGTTCAAATATTATATTATTATCATTACATTTCATAGATATTTTTTTTATCCTTTATTTAATTAGTTTGAGAATTATTTGGAAAAAAGCGTTGAATTCTAGGGAATTCTGGCGACACAAGTTGGCAGCACTTACGCGAAATCGACAATTTTTCAAGCATTTTTATCAATTTTAATGCCAATTATTGACCCAATCGTTGTATAAAAATGAACAAATTGTGCGGGGGGTTATTTCTCACCTATATCCAAAGTTTCATCAAATTTGAACAATTTTTCGAAAAGTTTCTTAAGCTTTTGTGAATTTCCCATAAGAATCATGTTAAAAATGGTTTTTAAAAAATTTATAACTTTTAAACCAGGTATGAAAAAAATCCAAAATTTTGCATACGGTTTTTTTATGATTTGGAGAACCTTGGAAAAAAATTTCAATGAAATCGTACATTTTTAAATTTTGATAAAATACCGGTAGAACATCCTTAAATTCCTAAATCGTCTTAACTCTACGTGAATCGTTATCCTTCATAAATTTACACCCGTTTGCCACCTAACTCAATGTACAATTATCAAAGTCCCGTAGCGACAAGGGTAGCCGCAAATATGTCACAATTAATCACAAACTTCAGAGTATTGTAGTCGAGTTAACAACTCATTTGAGTACAAAATTAATTGTATTAAATGACTGCTATTATCCTAGGAACTTCAAAAATTCTTGAAAATGTCCATCAACTATAAAATCCCTTTTTTTTTCTTCTATTATTGAAAACATTTGAATTCATTTATCCGTCTTGAGAAAGGGCGTATCTCCATTATTTCCCGAAATATTGAAAAAAAAAAAGAAATAACAAAAAACAAGCAAACGTTAACTCCTTGTGCGTTATTTGAATTCTTCGATTTGATATTCTGCCAATACAATTGGCAATAAGCTTCCGAATGGAATTTTCAATCTCTAATTCGATAATTACGTTAACATACACATGAAATATTTTTCTAATCGTCATTTGAGGACGAAAATGATCTCATTTCATGCAAAAAAGTATTTGCTTCATGATGATGAAATAAAAACTATGTGTGTTCTCAGGAAAAAATGAAAAAAAATTGAAATTTCTGATTTTTTCTGAAAAAGTAAATTTTTTCATAACAAGAAGAAACACGTGACCAATAAATTAGAAATCTAGAGAGTTAATTCCCTTCATTGCCATGTAGGGTTGCCCGACATCCACGGGGTGGCCGATGTTCGGGCCGAATCATTTCATAAAATTTATAGCAGCAGGTCACGTGAGAACTGGCGCGTAAATCACCACGTGACCTGCTGCGAGCGCGCTGTGCGCATGCGCAAGACTCTCAAGCGTTGGCCTGATGAAAATAAAATGAAAATTTACCGAAAAATAAAAAA
This sequence comes from Aleiodes leptofemur, assembly GCA_963942555.1. Taxonomy (NCBI): domain Eukaryota; kingdom Metazoa; phylum Arthropoda; class Insecta; order Hymenoptera; family Braconidae; genus Aleiodes; species Aleiodes leptofemur. Next base: position 13,542,261 of record OZ012619.1, read on the forward strand.
TAATTCAATCCGTAACATATATTTTTTCGGGATTTTTTTAAGAGTTGTCAAAGTTGTGTTTCGGCCATTTGTTTATTAAGTTTGTTGTTAAAAAATAGAAATATTAACTTTCAACTTCCAGACTAAATTTTATAGCGAAGCATGACTATTTTTCGAGAGAAAAATATTCCATCTTTTTTTCCATAAAACTAATATTGAAGAAGATATGAGCATTTAAAGTTACACAGAAATGAGCACATGTGCCATTTTTCCAAAATTAAAAATGGTCAGAATTTCGTCAAAAAAAAATTTTTTATTTTTTTTTTCTCTGGAAATGACTTCTGATAACCATGTCAACAACATATTCAAAAATGAACAAAATCAAAAAATACGACCCGGAAATCGAGAGAAATAGCGTGGAATGCCTCTTATACGATTTTAGGCGAGTCGATCAAAGGCCAAAGTACGAAACAATATCGGGACGTGGATATTGGTTCCCCGAATAAGCCCGATATTCTTCCCAACGTTGGGCCCTCTATATTGGGATGGTGAGTTAGTATCGTAACTCGATTCTGTATCGAGTAGCCGAATATCGGGAACCCTATATCTATCTGAAATTCGGACCGAAGTCATGACACCCTTATCCGCACAACTAATTCGAAACGATTATCGAACGTTATTCGCGTAACCGGAGTTCGGCTGCTCTACTTTTGACAAAGATATTTCCAACATCGCTCCCCCCAATTCCGCAGTACTAATTCCGATCGATATCAACCTTGAAATTGCCCAATAATTTTTTACAATCGTTTATTTTTTAATAATTTTTCTTTTTGATTAATTTTAATATTTTTTTATTCTTTAACATAACGATTGAAAAGTCACGACATAATTGATTTTCCTTCAATTATTGTTCTTACTAATGATTAATTCGTGAACTAAATTTTAAAAAAATATAAAAATAGTAAATAAATGTAAAATAGAATAGATATAAAAATTGATCAAGAAAAAAATCTTCCCTTTCTGCCATCAAATGATTCGATTATCAATAGAGGAAGAAATAATACTCAAATAAAACTTTAATTTTCAAAAATAGAAGAATTTTGTGTTAAAAAATGAATATTCCATTGCGAGAAATATGTAGTTTTGTTTCTCGGTTCTTACTTCACTTTTGTTATTATATTCCTCTCAATAAGGACATCCATATAAACAATATAAATATCGATATGAATTTGAGATCAAATGACTTTTAGATTCATATAGACAGTACGATTCTGTCAAAGTCGAATAGAGTGATGGTCCAGTCGGCAGCGCGCAAGTTTCATTATCCGACGATCGAGGGTTCAAATCCGCCTGTGGGAACTAAAATTTGTAATTACTAAAATGACTTTAAAATGATTAAAATTGAAATATAAATTATAAAAATATAAAATGTCGAGTTCGATATGGGACTCGATGTTGGGCGTGTATCGTAGCGCTAAGTCGAAATTCGTCACATTGTAGGATAATTATCCTAAAACCTTTAAGAATCCTTGAAAATGTTTTTTACCTATAAAATCCAATTTTTTTTTCTCTCACTATTAAAGAAAAATTCAAATCAATTTTCCCTGTCTTTACATGTTAGAATTTTATTTTTAGAATCCCTTGGGAATATTAATAAAGTTTATTTGAATTTATCAAAATTAATATCTCAGTTTCATTGAGGCAAAAAGTTCTGACCACGTCCTCAGTTTATATCGCCTCTAACATCATCTCCGTTTATGAGAGTCTCTCTGCCCCTCCCATTATTCCTCCCCCTTTTTTTTATATTTATTTGAAAATATTTGCAAGGCATATCACCTATTCTCACATATACACTCTTCTCTCTGGATCCAACGAATCAAGTGCAAGAGAGAAAAACAGTTTTTTTTTCTTCTTTTTTTTCTCTATTTCCCTACTCAACAATTTATATTCATGAGTCCCTCACGAATGCACGACGTCCACCTCCTCTCTGTCATCGTTCATGATCCTCTTTTTTTCCTCTGATTCTGAGGCTTCTTTTATATTCATATAATTTGTCGATAGTGTCGGCCTTTGAGGCGACAGGAATTTCACCTCTTTCTTTCAATATCCTAGCGTAATAGAAGTGACACATTTCTAGAATATCTTATTGAAAATCAGTAGTGAAAAAATAAAAAAGAATTAATCGAATTTTTTCCAGCATTAAAGAATATTTTTGAAAAAAATGGAGATAATCCCTTCTTCCTTTAAGGGATTTATCTTGTAGAGGATTTTGAGAGGTACAAAAATGGATTGAGGTGAAAAAAGCGTATCTCCATTAGTTTTCGAGATATTTTTGGAAAAATTCTCCAAGAAATATTGAGAAAAAAAAAATAATTTTAAGGATGTTCTACACCTACCGTAAGCGGGGGTTGTGCGGCATGAGAGGGGCAGTGATTTCGTCAGTGTTCCAATCCCTGAACATGAAATAATGATTTTTTAAATTCCTCATTAAAATGATTTTCAGGGAATTATGGAACGATGTAGGTGTTCAAATATTATATTATTATCATTACATTTCATAGATATTTTTTTTATCCTTTATTTAATTAGTTTGAGAATTATTTGGAAAAAAGCGTTAAATTCTAGGGAATTCTGGCGACACAAGTTGGCAGCACTTACGCGAAATCGACAATTTTTCAAGCATTTTGATTAATTTTAATGCCAATTATTGACCCAATCGTTGTATAAAAATGAACAAATTGTGCGGGGGGTTATTTCTCACCTGTATCCGAAGTTTCATCAAATTTGAACAATTTTTCGAAAAGTTTCTTAAGCTTTTGTGAATTTCCCATAAGAATCATGTTAAAAATGGTTATTAAAAAATTTATAACTTTCAAACCAGGTATGAAAAAAATCCAAAATTTTGCATACGGTTTTTTTATAAATTGGAGAACCTTGGAAAAAAATTTCAATGAAATCGTACATTTTTAAGTTCTAATAAAATACCGGTAGAACATCCTTAAGGTCACAGCGTTTTTTTTTCAAAAAAAGAAAGATTTTCTTCTTTCAAAAAATTTATTGGATGTTCCAATAGTTTTGCAATAATCATTAATCATAATTTATAGTAGGCGAACAATTTTATCACCCCATAAGAGAATATAGCATCAACGAATTTCCAGTTTGCAGTAAAGCTATCAACTCTACTCAATTCAATTTGAATATTAACTGATGCAGAATAATTTGAGAATATTTTTCAACTCCATCACTTGAATGAACACGTGTTTATCGATGCATTGCACCATAGTTTTAATAGAATTATCCTTTATAGAGTGTGGAAAAAAATTTTTATGCTATAAAGAGAAAACGAAGTTCACGCGAGTAAAAAAGAATTTCTATGAATTTCTTTTTATTTGAAAAAAAAAAAGGCAGAAAAAAATATAGCAAAAAAATTGATTTTTTTTTTTGAAAATATCTCGAAAAATAATGGACATGCCCCTTTTTTGTAGAGAATTTTGAGAGCTACAAAATAATTCTTTTTTTTATTACAATTTTCAAAAGGAAAAACGTATAATAATTTCAGTTTATTTGTTATGATTTTTATTTTTATAGAGTGGAAAAACAAAATTCTATGTGATGAAGAGAGAATGGAGCTCAGTCAAGTAAAAGGGAATTTGCACGATTTTTCTCTTGATGTGCAAGTTTTTTTTTATTTTGTCAAAGATTATTTGTTCGTAGAGCGAGGATTTTTCTCTGTTAACAATCAAGTAAATCGTGCTTTGAGGATTTTTTCAAGGATTTAGAAAATAAAGTCACTCAATGTTTTTGCCGTTTTTTTTTGAATAGTTCAAAGAAATTCTAGATAATGAGCAAGGAGTTATAGCAGTGTTTTCGAGCTTCCTCAAAATTTCTGAAGAAGAAAAATTGAAGAAAAAAAATGAATATTCCTAAAAATTTCAAATTTTTTTCCTCAAATATTTCCAAGATATTATATTTATCAAAATGACTCGAAAAATTGAATTTTCTGGTTTTTCGTCTCTTTTCTGTTGCATGAAATTCAATTTTCTCCCCTTTCAACGAAACTTGATCAACAATGCAAAACTTTTAATTGGTTTAAAATTTCCCATTTTATCGGAATAATAAAAAAAAAAATTAAAAAAAAAATTAATAAATTGTCTCAATTTTATTATTAATTTTTTTCTTCTTCTAATTTCTTACAGATATTACGCCATAGTACACCCAATGAGGGCACAGTACACCTGTACAATAAGTCAAGCACGACGAATAGTTGTTATAACATGGATAGCATCATTTTTTCTAGCAATTCCAATTTGGTTTGCACAGGTAATATGAATTATCATTAGTATCAATAAATTATGTATTATCATTCATTTTTGTGTACACTTAACTGTTGTGTAAATATACAATTATTTTTATGGGCCATTTGTCAGAGTAAACTTCCTACTTTCCACCTTCTCACCTTCTTTTCCCCTCTTTTTTTTTTTTATCATTATTTTTTTTCTTTTATTCTTATCTTTTATCATTCATTCCATATCCAATTCCTGAATCATTTTGAATACTATTTAATTCACATATTCAACTCACGTTTTATTCTCTCAATTTATCACCCATTTTTCTCCTCTTTTTTCTCCAGGGACATATTCCCTTTTATTTCTGTACTTTTTTCTTTCTGTCAAGTAGAATAGAAAATTCAGGAATTAATTTGTCATTCAATGAATTAATTTCATTTTTCATAATTTTTCAATTGAGTTTTCCAAAAATACATTTTTTTGGCATTTTCAGCAGAATATCTTGACAACTATTGGAGATACGCCCTATTTTTATATGGAAATTATTTTGGGGAGAATTTTTGAGAGCTACAGAAAAAAAGGGCGTATCTCCTTTTCTTTAGATATTCACAAAAAAAAAAAAAAATTTTTTTTAAATAATTCGATAATAATTTTGAAAATTCTGGAAAATCTCGAAAAGGAAAATATAACTGATTTTTAGAGGATAAGGGTAAAAAGGGCGTATCTCCCTTATTTTTTAAAATAATTGCAAGAAAAAAATTGCAAAAAAGTGAGGAAAAAATTGACTGTTTTTAAGAAAATTTCGGAAATTTAGCGAGATAGGGCGTTTTTGCCCGAATCCTTTTTTTTTACCCTTCAAAATTCTCTGCCAAAAATCGATTCATTTTTGGAAATTTTTCCTGTTTTATCATTTTACTGTTAAATTAAGAAAAAAAATTGGGAATTTTTTTTAAGAGAAAAATTTTTCTTCTCAAAAGCGTAAAAATGGATAATACAGTTTTCTCGTGTCTCTCATTCCATCAGATTCATAAGCCCGTTGGTGAGAAGTATCCAGCATACTGGTGCGTACGTGATTGGGATAAAGAGACACTCTGGCGTGTTCATGAGGTCTATATGCTACTTTTGGTACTTGTCCTACCTCTAGTGGTCATGGCATTTTGTTACACTGCAATTTGCTGGGAGATATGGCGTGTCATGAAGCGAAGATATCACATGACATCGAGACACGCGTGAGTTGCTTAAATGATTTGTTTAGGGTGTCATTTTAGGGTAGAATATGTATTTTTTTTAAATGGCTTGAGATGAATTTTTTTTTAATTATTTCATTGAAAAGCTGAGTAAATTTTCGGTGAAAAACATGTGTCAGATTTGTTTTTTCTTTGGATTTTCAGGAAATTGTAATTTTTCGGGGGAAATTGGAGGAGTTTAATGGTCGATTTTTGAAAAATTTCAGTTTTTTGAGGGTTTCTTCAGTTCTATTGGTCGCAGCGTTAAAATTCCGGATTAAAGTGAAAGGTGAAAGATCATTTGCCATTGATTTATGGGGTTTTGAATGAAAAATATCGATTTTTAAGGTACTTATAGTGCCAAAACTGATTTTTACAAAAGTGCCCACAAGTATACAGAGAAAAATGTTTTCTTAATTTAAGAATGTGCAATCACTTAACTTAAGAATGTGCAGGTCACTTCAATTAAGAAAGAAAAAGTCACTTGATTTAAGTGAGAAAAGTCACTTAATTTAAGTGAGAAAACGCACTTAATTTCAGTAACTTTTATTTTCTTAAATTAAGAAAGAAAGTCACTTGATTTAAGTGAGGAAAGTCACTTAATTTAAGTGAGAAAACGCACTTGATTTAAGTGACTTTTACTTTCTTAAATTAAGAAAGAAAAATTCACTTGATTTAAGTGAGAAAAAACACTTGATTTAAGAGAGAAAACGCACTTGATTTAAGTGAGAAAAGTCACTTAATTTAAGTGACTTTTACTTTCTTAAATTGAGAAAGAAAGTCACTTGATTTAAGTGAGAAAAGTCACTTGATTTAAGTGAGAAAACGCACTTGATTTAAGTGACTTTTACTTTCTTAAATTAAGAAAGAAAAATTCACTTGATTTAAGTGAGAAAAGTCACTTAATTTAAGTGACTTTTACTTTCTTAAATTAAGAAAGAAAAAGTCACTTGATTTAAGGGAGAAAACGCAGTTGATTCAAGTGACTTTATTTTCTTAAATCAAGAAAGAGAAAGTCACTTAATTTAAGTGACAAAAGTCACTTAATTTAAGTGACCTGCACGTTCTTAAATTAATTAATAATTCTATCTCAAATATTTCCTCTTTTTCCCCGATTTCTCCAATAAAAGAACCTCAAAACTTCAAATATTTTAGGAAAAAACAAGAAAATTGAAAATTTCCATTGAAAAAAAATTCATTTTTTTGAATCCAGAGTTATAGTTTCATTTGCAATTGTTCCATCTGCAATAGAATCCACCAATTCCACACAAATTGATTATAATCATAATTTAATCTCCTTCCAAGAATTCGATATCTCCAAAAAAGTGAATTTTTTTTAATTTCGTAGGAATTAGACCCACACTTTTAACTTGAAAAATTCGAATTTTCCAAAAAATTGAAGAAAAAAAAACTTTTTAACGTCTGTTTTCAACCGCAAAATTCACCAAGTCTTCCATGAAATCGTCAGAAAAAACTCACCTGAAATGTTTCCTCCGACTTCCCCAAATTTTTCAATATAAAACATCAAAGCTTTTTTTATTATAGAAAAAAAAAATCTAAAAAAATCCCCAGTGAGAAAAAATATATTTTTTTTCAATCCAGAGCTATGATTCCATCTGAAAGTGTTGTAATCCATCAATTCAACCAAATCGATTGAATACAAGATTTAATCTCCTTCCAGGAATTCAATATCCCCTAAAAAGTGGAATTTTCCAATTTCCTCAATTTCCACCTGAAAAACTCGAATTTTCAAAAAATAGAACAATAAAAAATTTAACATATGCTTTTTATCACAAATTTCCTCAAGTTTCAAATGGAAGCATCAGAAAAGATGCATCTCAAATTTTTCCCCTCACCCCCCCCCCCCCTATTTTCCCAATATAAAATTTCAAAACTTAATTTTTTTCTTGAAAAAAAACAAAAAAATTAAAAATCCCCATAAAAAAAATATTTATTTTTTCATCAATTGTTGAAATCCATCAATTCCACCAAATTGATTAAATAAAAGATTTCATTTCCTTCCAGGAATTTAACACGATCCACATTGCATTCAGCAATAAATCTCCTCTCCTTTTTTCTTCTCTCTCTCTCTCTTCCCCTCTTTCTCTCTTTCAATTTTATTATTCCCAATGCAACGAAGCGTGAAATATCAGTACGAATGCCAATCGTTTACACAAATAGTTTTACATTTTCAGGATAATTTTATCCGTAATAGCATGTAAGCTACTTATATCTGGCCCTGACTAGTGTTTTTTCCCTCCTATTTTTTTTTTTTTTTTTTTTTTTTTTGTACACACGAGACTCATATGGAGAATGACTGCTCCATCTGCACGGATTTTCTCGTCTGATCGTTTGCTTTTTACAGTCAGCAAAAAAAAAAAAAAAAAAATTGCCAGATGACCCTTGTACACCTTTTTTTGCTCTCTTTTTATCCGTTCACTGGATAAAAAAAATTTCCTTCAGCTCTGGCACCAGATGTCACGTGTAATGCTAAAATAATTACGTAATTTTGCTGCATTCACGAATAAATTATTACAATTATTACAATTTAATGGGAATTTAGTTGCGAAGAGGTAAAACACAAGATTTATCACTTTTTTTAAATTTCCTGGAAAATCATGGAGATACGCCCTTTTTACCTTAATAAAGGGCTGAAGTGATATCCCCCTATCTCGCTTACTTTCCGAAATATTTGAGATAAATTAAAAAAAAAAAGTGAATTCAGTAAAAAATTATTTTTTTCACTGATTTTTGCTGAGAATATTTCGAAAATTAATGGAGATACGCCCTTTTTACTTTAATCCATTCTTACAGCTCGTGCAATTTTTCATAAAAATAAATTCAGACAAAAAAAAAAGGCGTATCTCCATTAATTTCCAAGATATTCTCCAAAAAAAAAAAAAAAAACTGTAAAAAAATTGACTGATCCTGTAATCCAATTTTTATCGTTTCACAATTCCTAATAAATTTCCAATAATTTGTTCGGAACTTTTTACAATAGTGTGAGAAAATTCTTATCTACTCATCGATAAAAAGTGAACACTATTTTCTCATCCATTATAAAACCATCAATACTTGGTTTGAATTACATTATCTTGAATTTATACATCATAGGTAGAAAAATTAATGGGATAAGAGCGTGGAAATAATGTAATTCATGCTGATAGGATGAATAAAGAAGGAAAAAAAGAGTATCAAAAGGGTATTTAGTAATTTTTATGAATTTTTTAAGGATGTTCTACACCTGCCGTAAGCGGGGGTTGGGGGCACTGATTTCGTCAGTGTTCCAATCCCTGAACATGAAATAATGATTTTTTAAATTCCTCATTGAAATGATTTTCAGGGAATTATGGAACGCTGTGGGTGTTCAAATATTATATTATTATCATTACATTTCATAGATATTTTTTTTATCCTTTATTTAATTAGTTTGAGAATTATTTGGAAAAAAGCGTTGAATTCTAGGGAATTCTGGCGACACAAGTCGGCAGCACTTACGCGAAATCGACAATTTTTCAAGCATTTTTATTAATTTTAATGCCAATTATTGACCCAATCGTTGTATAAAAATGAACAAATTGTGCGGGGGGTTATTTCTCATCTATATCCGAAGTTTCATCAAATTTGAACAATTTTTCGAAAAGTTTCTTAAGCTTTTGTGAATTTCCCATAAGAATCATGTTAAAAATGGTTTTTAAAAAATTTATAACTTTTAAACCAGGTATGAAAAAAATCCAAAATTTTGCATACGGTTTCTTTATAAATTGGAGAACCTTGGAAAAAAATTTCAATGAAATCGTACATTTTTAAATTTTAATAAAATACCGGTAGAACATCCTTAATCATTTTTCCTCAAATGTCTCAGAAATGATTGAAAATAATTTCCATCAATCTCAAAGATATTCTCAAACCAAAAAAATTGAAAACAAGATTAATTTAAGAAATTTTTTTTTTATCATTTATATTTTCTCAAATATCTTTAAAAATAATGGAGATTCGACCTTTTTAGCCTAATCCAGTTTCCTAGCTTTTAAAATTCTCTGCGAACGTATTTCCATTATTATCCAAAATATTCTCAAAAAAACCATCGACAAGTGAAATTAATTTTCGTTTCCACTAAAAAAAATTAGAAAAAAAAAAATAGAAACAATTATGAGTGAAAAAAAAGCAATGTATATAGCACTGGCACGTGCCCCAAAAGATAGTAGACGCGAACAAGAGCTATAATATGCTTTTTCCATTCATAATACATTTATGAATGTATGAAATACACCTGAATCTGAATGAAAAATACAAAAAATGCTAAATGAAAAGGATATTGTTCCATATTTCCTCTTTTTTTTCCTTCTCATTTTGTAGATTGAGCCCCTCCATGAATAACAACAATGTTACGAATGGCGAGTGTATACCAATGACAGACAGGCAAAGAAGTGCAGAGCGTTCGAGACGTGCACGAAGTAGACGAGAGGACACGAGAACTGAAGTGGAATCACGTACAATGAAACAGGTAAAAAGAGAAAATGAAATGAAAAAAAAAAAATTTTTATTATTCTATTTGGCAAATAAAAAAATAAAAGAATCTATTTGGCAAATGATATTAGGGTAGTGCGAAAAATAGGAGATATTGTTTGCTGCATGTGCTCCTTGTTCTAGTTCCTGATTGAATTCAAATGGAAGCATTTCCTCCAGATTTCATTACCTTCAGTATGTTCAGGATGAATGAACGCGTTTCACTGAAATTTGAATAGATAAATAGTGAATAAATTCGGTAGCAAAAGAGGTAAAATTGGATTTTTCTAGAATGTACTGGGGAACTCATGGAGATATGTTCTTTTGAGCCTGAGCAATTTTTTCAGCTCTTGAAATTCTCTAATAACATGAGATTACAACAAAAAAGTGCGTATCTTCATGAGTTTTCAAATTTTTGTATTTTTTTTTCTCTCCTGACAATTTTCTTTCATAATTAGCGAAGAGTTCAAATTCATACTTTTTTTGATCATTTTTTCCTAAATTTTTCAGGAACTGATGGAGATATGCCCTTTCCACTTGAATCTTTTTTTCATAGCTCTGGAAATTCTTTCTAGCTTAATTTCCAAGATTTTTCAGAAGAATAAAATAAATCTGTCTTTTCCCTGGTTTTTCTCAAATATCTCAGAAAATAATGGAGATACGCCCTTTCTCAGCCTCATTCCACTTTTGTAGCTCTTGCAAACGTTACATTTTCATACGACAATTGAGTCAATAATTGGCATTCAAATTAATAAAAATGCCAGTCAATTTAGATATTCAAAAGCTATTATTGTCGGCAGTCTTTTTTCTCTACAATTTCAACGACTTAATTTGAAATGTCTGGTCATAAATTCAAGTTATGTCGACTTAACTCCCCAAATAAAATAAATACTAATATTAAATGAATACTTATCGATTATAATTATTTTAAACGATGAGTATTTATTTGATGTATACGAAAAATATATTTATATTGAGTAAGATCGTCTAAGCAGATCATAACACAATATGAACTCAATAAAGAGAGACTGAGTTATGTCGACATAACTTTGACAAGTATGATTATTTTTCAAGTTAAGTCGACATACCTCAAATCTTCTCCCGAAAATTGCGAAAAGCGAACTTAATCTGTTATTCATGTTCAAAAATGAGGCCTTAAATGGTCATATTCACCCAGGAAAAAATGTTCAGATCTGATCAGATCAAATTAGATCTAATCAGATCTGAGAATTGGCACGCTCTGATCAGATCTAATTTGATCTGATCAGATCTAATTTGATCTGATCAGATCAAACTAAATCTGAGTTCTTTAGATCTAATCAGATCTAGTTTGATCTAATTAGATCTGAGTTTCTCAGATCTGATCAGATCTAATTGGATCTGATCAGATCCAACTAGATCTGATCAGGTCTGATGAGCCAATATAGATAAACTCAATCAGATCCAGTTAGATCTGACCAGATCTAGTTGGATCTAATCAGATCTAGTTAGATCTAAACAGATTCGATCAGACTTAGATCTAATTGGATCTAATCAGATCTAATTAGATCCAATTAGATCTGAACAGATCCATTCATATCTATTCATATTAAAAATTTCCATTTTGTCAGATCTAATTAGATCTGATCAGATCTGAATATTTTTTCCCGGGCAGCCAAATTCTTTCTGTAGAACACGTGTCCATACATCCTGAAGCAAATTCTGATAAAATCTCATTTTTTACAAAAATTGACTTAACCTGTTATTCCACTACACTCGTGAATTTTGCATTGGGTCAATTTTTTTTGCCTCTTTTTTAAGACAAAATTTGGAATATACAACAAGATAAAATTTAAGGCTAGAGATAAAACGAAATTCGAGAAAAACAAGACAAAAAATGTGCCAAAATTCAAGATATAAAACAAGACAAGATCGATTATCGAATACTGCCGATGACACGTGTTACCCTATTTTTTTCTTACATTAGTACAGTATCTCCCCTTCCATACCAAGTCCTTGGACCCTGGTCATCAGTAATCTATATTAAGTTGATCCAATTTATTCCGCTGTTCTAATCAGTTGAATCAATTTCCCAGAGTGACTATCAATTTGTGAAGTTAGTAGTGCATTAAAATTTGGTTTCATCATGCATGAGCTATTTCAGACTAATGTGGTATTGAGATACTGAGGAAAACAGATAATGATAATCTATCAATAGAATCCCCAAAATGACTAGAACAGATGGACCTCATCAGTTCAGAAATGCTGCCAAAAGCACAACTCGTTCAGTAGAATATGGATGACTAGATAGAGATATCAGATTCTCAAGAGGTTCGATTAAAAGCCAACCGCCAGCCAGAAGCTGTTTCTAATAGAACCCAAAAGGGACGAGGGGAGTGGGGAAACAAAATCAATATTTCAAAAGAGTTGCATCATGCAACGGAATATATATATTTTGTAATATATAAATAAATATTGAAAAATGCAGAATTCTCTAATTAATTATTTCGGAAATTAATAGAGATACATTGTTCTTGCTCGGAGGCTTTTTTGTTTTATTTTCCAAGATATTTTAAAACAATTAGTGGAAAAATACATTTATTTATTTTTTGAAAATATCCCGGGAAATATTCAATTTTTGGAAAAATTTATTTAATTTTGTCGCCAGTTTTTTTCTTAATTTCCCAGAATTTAAACAAGATAGGTCGATTTCGACTTCACTTTTTGTAGAGAATTTCAAGAGCTATGAAAAAGGATTTCAGTGTAAAATCGCTCTCTCTCTCTCTCGCTCTATCGATCGCTTACTCTCCAAGATATTCTCAAAAAACCGATGAGTGAATAAAATCTCGTCTGAAAAGTTTATAGTCCTCTTTTTTTTTACCTCTTACCTACCCAAGAAAAAATGTTCAGATCTGATCAAATCAAATTAGATCTAATTAGATCTGAGTTCCTTAGATCTGATCAGATCTGAGAATTGGCACGCTCTGATCAGATCTAATTAGATCTGATCAGATCCAACTAGATCTGATCAGATCTGATGAGCCAATATGAATGAACTCAATCAGATCCAGTTAGATCTGATCAGATCTAGTTAGATCTGACCAAATCTAGTTGGATCTAATCGGATCTAGTTAGATCGAAACAGATCCGATCAGAGTTAGATCTAATTGGATCTAATGAGATCTAATCAGATCTAATTAGATCTGATCGGATCTATTCAGATCTATTGATGTTAAAAATTTCCATTTTGTCAGATCTAATTAGATCTAATTAGATCTGATCAGATCTAATTAGATCTGATCAGATCTAATTAGATCTGATCAGATCTAATTTGATCTGATCAGATCTGAATATTTTTTCCCGGTTACTGAATCAATGATTCTCAATTAATTTAATTCCAGGTAGTCAAGATGTTGGTAGCTGTTGTCGTGCTTTTTGCAATTTGCTGGAGTCCCATGCTGATTGATAATGTCCTAACAGCTTACGGTATTCTGCCAAGGCTCAAGTCTGGATATACCAAACACATGAACACTGCATTTCAGCTCATGGCTTATTTTAACAGGTAAAATAAACATTCTCCATCTTCATGCAGTTTAAAAGCAGAAAAAAAATTCATAAATATTCATAGTTATGATATTCTTTAGTTGCATAAATCCAATAATCTACGGATTTATGTCGAAGCACTTCAGGGAGAGCTTCTTAGCAGCTGCCTGTGGGGGATGGTGGTGTGGTTGTAGGAGGCGAGTTTATACTCCACCAGTTAAAAGGCATACAAGTTTGAGTCAAACGAGGACAACGAGCGTCAGGTGATGAATTTACAGGGAAAATTATGAAAAAAATACTTTCACTAGAACAATTTTATTTTTTTTTTCTTTCGAAAAATCATTATTTTTTGAAAGAAAATAGCTCGAAAAGTGGAGATTCGTTATTTTTGACCTAATGAGAGGCGAAAATATCTCCATTAGTTTTCGAGATATTTTCACAAATTCAGTAGTGAAAACATAAAAGAGAATGGAGATACGCCCTTTTTGTCCTAATCCATTTCTGTAACTCTTAAAACTCTTTATAAAGGAGGATTGGTGTAAAAAAAGGCGTATCTTCATTAATTTTCAAGATATTTCATAGATAATTAGGGTCTGCGGTGGTTCAGTCGACACAGTCATGAATTGGTAACTCAAAGCTCCGAGTCCAAATTTAAGTCTCTGTTGATTTTGATAGAAGCATTACTGTAATTAATCGCATGTGCTTTGTTCACAGACGCGCTGCCTAGCCGGCGAAGCTATAACAGATTATAACAGACTTCGGTGACAATGGGACTTGAGGTAATACCGTTGATACTCGAATTACCATTCAGAATTTACTGAAATTTGGTACATTCATAGATTATGATAAGATGACTTAATTAAATTTTCAAAGGGCTACAGAGAACCGGTCAAACGATATGGACACACGAGTGAGGCGTAAGACCTATGCTTATACATAGTACTGGCGCCATTTTTTGTCTGAAGCAATAATATATATATGGAGGAGACTGGGGCAAAATGGATCTCCGGGGTAACATGATTCATGATTTTTTTTCAGAGTCAAGGACTCGGTGGAAAAATCTGAAAAAATTTGAGAAGATGCTCCAATAGGTGGACATTGTTAGTAAATTTTTTGAACTATTTTTAAAAAGCCCTTCACTCTTAAAAAAAATCCCAAATAATTTTGACCCTCAGGTCCATTTTGCCCTCTTCTCCCCTATATAAAACATTCAAGACACTTGAAGTAGTTCTATACTTCTTCGCACTAGTCATTGAGTGTTAAGGAAGAAACAAACAGAAAAAACACCCAAAAATTAATATTTATGATTGAACATCTTGTGACAGGATAAATAAAAAAGTCGATTTCCACCGTCATTGGACAATTTATTATCACTACAGTAGAACGTCGATTATCCGAACGTCAGCTATCCGAAACGTCAATCATCCGAAAGAAGATGGGATTTATTTTAAAGTCAATTATCCGAATGGTGATTTGGGTTATCCACAAATATTGATTATCTAAACAATAATTTTGTTCATTCGAATGCTCAGTTATTCGAACGATCACGCTCTGAATAACCTGCATTCGTTTTTATCTGAAGAATTACTTTTTCCGCAGACTCAAGCGACTTGTGTCTCCGAATTTTGAATATTTTTAAATACATATTTAACTTCGTTCTATACCATTCAATGATACAATGGTTATTATGAAAATTCACCAAGAAATGTTCTTGTATTATTAATGTTCTTTGTATTCTTAAATACAGGGTGACGTCAGCATCCACCTTACAAATTTTCGAGATAAGAAAAATAAGAAATGACAATTCCAATGGTGTAAAAATAAATCAATTTGGAGAATAATCAACTGATTTTCTATCTGATTTCATTGATTTTAACGGTATTAGAATTATAATTGTCGATCCTTCAAGCCCCTGAAGTTTGTAATGTGGACGCTAACGTCACCCTGTATATATATTTGATCATTTTCAAAGAATCAACTTAGCTTAACAATCGTGAAATTTTTCGATCCGATTTTTTTTGCTGCAAATCACTTTAAATGATGTGGAGAGTCAGAAAATGATATTTAGAAGAAAAAAAGTCTGTGTGTATGTATGTGTGTATGGATTTTTTTTTCTTACTTAAAAACGGTGAAACTTCAACCTAAGGATCTCATATTCTTACTGTACATTAGTCGTGATGAGTGTTTTCTTCTGAGACCTTGTTGCTTGGAATTCCTTCAGTATTTTTTGAAATATGATGAATTTTTGATTCTTGACAAAAAATTAATTTCTCAAAAAGTTCTCTACTGATTCCGTTCAGATTGATCCACAACATTTGATATCATATTCTGTAACTGTGTGAATTTTTTCAGATTTTTCGAATACTTGGTTTCCAAGTTATGTTGATTTTTTATAGTTTTTCATGAAAAATGATGTTGCTTCCATAACAACCAGAATAATTAAGATGGAAACTTCAAATTTGACTCATATATCGGTCTTCTGAATCTCCTGCTTGGTATTGTTATTGGACAATATTGGAGGAACGTTTTTTAAGATATGAGTGATTTTTCGAAAATTAGAATTTTTTCATTTTCGAAAAATTTAGAATAAGTTCTGTATCGATTCCTTCCAGATTGAGAAATAATATGACTTATTATATTATCTAGCTGTGTGAATTTTTTCAGATTTTTACTGTCGTTATTTTTTGAGTTATTCCGATTTTACTAATTTTGTATAAAGAATGTTGTTTTTTCGATAAAAAAATCTCAATAAAAACGGTAGTAGGAACCATAGGAGCTTTGAATTTCACGTACATATTGATCATGCCAATGTACGGCTTGGTATTATCACTGAGTAATATTAATTGAATGTACCGACAGGAGTAGCCGTGTGGTTAGACCGGGGGGGGGGGGGGGGGGAGGGTGTTTGGCATGCTGAGGTCTTGGGTTTAAATCCCGGCAGGGGGAAACCGAAATTGAAAAGCTCTAATTTCACAGTTTCACCTAACCGAGTGAGAGTCTCGCAGAAGACGACTGTATCTGGGCAGGTTTTCCTCAAGAGGAAGGATTGTTCGCCATTCTTCCCTGCAATAGGAAGAATTGAGCCAGCGTTGTTCTGGTTTTGAGAAATATCGTTGTTGTTTGAGTACTTATCTGTTTTAGTTGGGACATTCATTGTTGCTGGAGGAGGAGAGCTGTGTGTTTTTTTGATCTGTTTAAGGTTTTCTTCTAAGCTTGACCAGGAGTTATCCAATTCATTATCGTTGTCAGGTCTCTTCCTCTTAACGTATTCCCTTATGTCGCACACCGATCCTGCTCTTTCTCGCGTAAATGAGAGCGGTTTGAAGGGGCAACCAGGTGTTTTTCGGAAGTATTGGTGAATTTTCAGACATCAACTGGCCTGGGGTTGTATTGTATTGGCGATGAGATACGATGTAAAATAATGTTTTGCCAGTGACAGGTTGAACTCGGTGACAGTGGAACTAACCTCCAACTTGTTGTTAATCATTTCATATCTCGCAAAATGGGGTGAAAATGATCGTTTGGGATTGTTTTAATTATTGTACCACATGTCAATTATGCGTTGTTGCTGAATTTTTTACTTATGATAATCTGATTTTTTTCCAAAATAGTATAATGTTGGAGCAGACACTCAAAACGTATATACTCAGTGATGTGCCAAGTGGCGCCCCCCCCCCCCCCGGGGGGGTTTTCCTCGAGAGGTTTTCCTCAAGAAAAAAGAGGTTTTCCCTCGTCCTTCGGTGAATGCGGTACAGCGCGGTTGGGTTGGGATAAAAATGCGTAAAAACTCGAGAGAGTATACGTTAGAGCTCGAAATTAAAAAAAAAAAAGTATTAATTGAACGTTATTTTTGAATATTGGTAATTTTTCAAAATTTCAATTTTGCGAATTATCTCAAATCTCAGAATAAGTCCTCAAGTACTCCCATCCAGATCGATTTAGAATGAATATTCATTTCAATATTAAAGCTGAAAAATCATATTTCTATTGGAGAATGTATATAGAAAAACTGAGTTATCGATTATAATGAACAATGAATCATATGAAATCAACACTCCTAAAGTGAAGTGAAAAACTTTTGTGAATTCTCCAAACATCCTTTCTAACCAGTGCTCATATATCAATGAAAACGAATCAGAAGAACTTCTATCTAAAATTATACTCTGTTTATTTGAAATGACCATTCGAAAAGCAGATTGCTGATGAATTAGCAGATAAAGCTATAAGTATAACATGAGAATGCGATTTTCCACTTGTTTTTAAGACATTTTCCAGATTCTAATTTTTTGTCTAACCTGAAAGTACAAAAGTCTGCATTAGCCTGTAAAACACCGTGTTATTTCTATTTTTTTTTCATTCATTATTCACCAAAAAAAAACAGTCAATTGATCGGAAATTTCAAGCGATAGTTCAAATTCATATAAGCTTCCAGTTTAAATTTATTTCAGATTTTGATCTTTAAATTCATGTAGTGATAGAAGTACCTTAAACGTCCAGTTTCTTGAATGTTTTATAATATTCGTAATATTTATATTATACTCATATAAATAAACATTCGATGTTTTCCCTCGCTATTACAAACACTGTGTAAATGCTGCGTAAATGCCAATTGAAAACGGTGTAAAAACGTTGGAAAAACTGTAAAGAAAATTACCCAAATAAACGGTGTAAACACCGAATTAACACGGGTTAAATTTGGAATTTATGCCGCATTTTCGAAACTGCTGGGGTAATTAAATATAAGAAAATATTATTCTCACGAGTTAAGCCAAAATGAAGGTTCGACAGCAAAATTTATATCATCTTTTTTTTTTTGTTGTAATATTAGTAATTTCATAATAAATGTTTTGTATAATTTTCTCACAATTATCAATATATATTGTTGCCTCAGACACAAAGTGGCGTAAGTGCTAAAAATAAGCATAGGACTTGCGGCTCATTCGAGTGTCAATATTTTTTTACTGATTCTCTGTAGACCCTCAAAAAATCCATTGGTTCATCATCTCATCATAATCTACAAATGTACCGAATCTCCGCGAATTTTGAACAGTATTTCGAGCACTGACGGTACTACATTGAATGACACCACCAAATTACATACAATACAATCATTGAAAATTATCACAGAAAATTGTGGATTTTTTTTCTATTTCACCTTTTTCCTATTGAATTAAGAGGCAAATAGACAATTACTAATAAGAAAAATTTTCTATTCTTCATAAAAATAGATTTCTGAGATTTTTGAAGACGGTATTGATTCTTCTCCCCGCCACCACAAGTATCTCATTGTCTAGTCCTTAACCCAATCAATTTTTTTTCTTCTTTTCTCTAATAAAAAAAAAAAATTGTCTGCAATAAAATTGGCTCATTGTTATAACGCTTCTGTTTCAGATGGGCTTGATTGTGCTGTCACGACGGATATTAATTACCGTCCAAATTGTCAATAATGTTCCAAAGATAAAAATTAAATGAAAATTTTATGTGTATAACGAAAAAAAAAAAAAAAAAAAAAATTAGTGTCATTATCAAAATTAGAATTTAATGGAATTACGAAAATAGTGTTCTGTAAAGTTTAGTGAGTGTCAACAATACTTTGTCTTCTTCGAGAGAGAAAAAAAAAACGAACTCAAAAGGTTTTTTGAGGCATGTGAGGCATTTATCTGTCATGAACATTGAAATGAGAGAAGAAGAGTGAAATTTTTTTTTTTATGTTTTAGGAATATGATACTGAAATTAGCATAAATCTGAGAATTTCAGGGATTTTTTTAAACCGCGAAATTGGTATTAAAAAAATAGTCAAAAAATTGGCATTCATAGTTTTTTGAATTTTTTGAATGTCCATATTTTTCTTTCTTCTAAAGGAAATCCAAGTAGCAGGTCCAAATTATCTACTTTTTCCTTATTTTTCCTAAGTTATTGTGAATATTCTAATTTGTCCGTTTTTGTGGCATTTTACCGATATCAAAACAATGTCTATGATAATAAATTGTTATTAAATAATATTATAAATATCCAATGTTGCTACGAATTTGATTCACGCTGTCTCAGTATCAAGGACTGGGATTGGAGGATCCTCGGATTTTAAATGCCAATATTGTCGCTATTGATGTTTTCATGTAATTAATTAGATTAATCGTCGCTATTTGTCCGGTGAAAGGCATTTTTTATGATTTGGAGGATTACACAGAGAAAAATGTTTTCTTAATTTAAGAATGTGCAGTCACTTAATTTAAGAATGTGCAGGTCACTTAAATTAAGAAAGAAAAAGTCACTTGATTTAAGTGAGTTTTACTTTCTCAAATTAAGAATGAAAAAGTCACTTGATTTAAGTGAGGAAAGTCACTTAATTTAAGTGACTTTTACTTTCTCAAATTAAGAAAGAAAAAGTCACTTGATTTAAGTGAGAAAAGTCACTTAATTTAAGTGACTTTTATTTCTTAAATTAAGAAGGAAAAAGTCACTTGATTTAAGTGAGAAAAGTCACTTAATTTAAGTGTCTTTTACTTTCTTAAATTAAGAAAGAAAAAGTCACTGGATTTAAGTGAGAAAACGCACTTGATTTAAGAGAGTTTTACTTTCTTAGATTAAGAAAGGAAAAATCACTTGATTTAAGTGAGTTCTACTTTCTTAAATTAAGAAGGAAAAAGTCACTTGATTTAAGTGAGAAAAGTCACTTAATTTAAGTGTCTTTTACTTCCTTAAATTAGAAAAGAAAAAGTCACTGGATTTAAGTGAGAAAACGCACTTGATTTAAGTGAGTTTTACTTTCTTAGATTAAGAAAGAAAAAGTCACTTGATTTAAGTGAGAAAAGTCACTTAATTTAAGTGTCTTTTACTTTCTTAAATTAAGAAAGAAAAAGTCACTGGATTTAAGTGAGAAAACGCACTTGATTTAAGAGAGTTTTACTTTCTTAGATCAAGAAAGGAAAAATCACTTGATTTAAGTGAGTTCTACTTTCTTAAATTAAGAAGGAAAAAGTCACTTGATTTAAGTGAGAAAAGTCACTTAATTTAAGTGTCTTTTACTTCCTTAAATTAGAAAAGAAAAAGTCACTGGATTTAAGTGAGAAAACGCACTTGATTTAAGTGAGTTTTACTTTCTTAAATTAAGAAAGAAAAAGTCACTTGATTTGAGTGAGAAGAGTCACTTAATTTAAGTGACCTGCACATTCTCAAATTAAGTGACTGCACATTCTTAAATTAAGAAAACATTTTTCTCTGTGTAATAGATATTCTGCCGAACAAGAATATATTTAGTTATATAAGGAAAAAATAGGTCTGTCACCATGAATTATTGCAGTGAAACTGAAACAGAATCTCATTCATAAAGTTCTAATGTTAATTTAATTTTTTTCAAAAATTATTTTTGTCTCAAGTTGTCCGTCAACATGGTGTACAGTAAATTTTAAAAAAATCTCCTCATACTACACTATCGAAAATGACCAAAATTAAAAAGAAAAAATAGATTATAAAAACTACTTGGATATCCTCAATATAATTAATTCGTTAAAAAAAAAAGAAAAAAATCGAAAAATTATCAGATGTCTGTTATTTTCAGTGTCATTTAGAAATTTATTGTCAATTTACAATAATATTATTAGAACCAAAGACTATTTTCTTCACTTGTATTTTATTTAATGAAAAATTGTAAATATCTATAATTATTCCATTTATGTGCAAATGTTTTAATTGTAATAAAAATTTTAATGATAAAGTAATTATTACATCGAATTATAATCTGAATTATTTTTCCCTTCTTCAACAATTTCTAGAACATTAATCTCAAATAGCATTAATCTTGAAAAATCGTGAAAAAATAAATTGAAAGTTGTGAAAAAGCAAGTAATCATGACATTCTCTTTGAAACTACAGGAAATTACACAACACCTTCAATAATGTTAGAGGGGCAGAGCCATTCAAGGGACATTTTTGCCCATTCTATCCAAGAGTGACACGATCTCATTTTCTCCCTCATTTTTCTCCTCTCAATTTCAGCTTCAGTACTTTCTGGATTCTTTGAACATTTTCGTTCTCTACAATTTCCGATTTTTTTTCTTTTTTTTCCTTTCAAATGGAAGAGCTATGGCAAAGTGTCTTTTGAATGAAAAAGGAGGTGGAGTAAAAAAAAATATATAAAGGGTGCTACGGACACATTTTACATTAAAAAAGAAAAATATACTCGTGACAAGTATAAATTGATACTCAACAGGAGTCGTTTGACGGGGAGTGGAAAAAATAAAATTCAGCTGTGAAAACATAAAAAAAAAAAGAATAATGAACTTTTGCTTCCGATTGGAAGCTGTGTAATCATCAGAATATTCGATTGTAATTTTTTTAATAGAAGATACTTAAAATGATCTAAAAAGAGAGAAAATGATATTTATAGCGCATGTCTGTGTGCGTGTGTGTATGTCTGTATGTGCATAAAAGTCTCAATTACAGCGGTTTTATAGAAAAATTTCATATTTTGTGGAAAACTTCCTCTCGACGAACTCTATTTTTTAAGCTTTATTTGAAGAGAATTCGATCGGTACTTTTTGAGATATGTTCATTTTTCAAAAATCAGTTTTTAATGGAATTTCTCGAAATTATTCAACTGATGTTATTTATACTCATATATTATCTCGAGAATTGCATCAGTTAGATGCCTGTCAATTTTGAGCTTATTTGCACGATTTTTTTTTTTCAATAGTGTTTATTCTTGGAAGCCATGTACATAACAATTACAATTTGAGTTACAGCAATAAACATTTGTATAATTGTTCTATGGAGCTATTGTTTTGCGAAAAAAATTCAGTGATTGACATGCTTCGCTAAGGCAGTTACGAAAGTTTGGAGTTGGATTTTTATGCCATTTTCTTATTTTGTTTTTATATCTGTTTATTTTATTCTTCTTCCTCAGAATATTGTATCCGAAATGGAAGGCTTCTTGGGAACCATTTCTGTATTTATTTGCATGATTAGTTTTCGAGTTATTGCCGTTTTACTGAATTTTTCGAAATTCGATATTTTGATGATGGTTTCAAAAAAGTTGTATCAGTGCTTTTGAAAGTATCGAGGTTCTGAGTGAATAGAGAATGAAAAGTTGCTTTGATTAGAATCATTATCAGTTCTGCTGGATGACTGGATTAGAAGAAAATGCATGAAATACCTTCTGAGAAACTCCAGTTTTCAGCCATTATTGACTTCTATGCTTTGAGTAGATGACAAATTCCTAAGTCAACTTTATCTATCGCTATATAAATGATAGTTCTTGAATATTCAGGTCAGTATTTTGAATTCAGGACAGAATTCATAAGTACTGGAGTTAGGTTAGGCGATTCCCTTCATAAAAAGGACAGGGGTGCTATTCCCGAAGCAATTTAAGAAAGTTAAAATTTCGCTCTCGCTAGGTGACAGCAGTGAGTTTCCGGAAAAAAATTGAGCCGGTTTGAGAACGCATCACTTTTGCCTCTGAATGACAGAGATTATCAATCATCAATCGGCTGGATAGACTGATGGCTGGAGGCCAGCTGTACAAAAACCACAGCACGATGAAGGAAAAAGAAGCTGGCCTTCAGCCATCAGTCTATACAGCCGATTGATGATTGATAACCTTTGTCATTCAGAGGCAGAAGTGATGCGTTCTCAAACCGGCTCAATTTTTTTTCGGAAACTCACTGCTGTCACCTAGTGGGAGCAAAATTTTAACTTTCTTAAATTGCTTCGGGAATAGCACCCCAGGGGTGCGATTCTCAGGGACTTGCGGAAGTGTGGAAGATAAGTTCAGTGTGATCCAATTCAATGGTGAGCAAGCAACTCATTGAATTATAGTAAGCCGTGGACTAATGAACAGTCAAAATCTAACAATCGCATTAAAAATGCATCATTGAACTCTTCATGCATTACGATGTTGTTGATTATGACCATGATAAATAGTTTATTAATGCCTTTCCACTGTGAGTGTTCGTTTATGACACTTCATTCATCCCATGGCTTATCGTCATTCGATGAGTTGCATGCTCACCATTGAATTGTATCAGTCGTATCCCTCTGCTGGTTCAATCATGAACTCACCTTCCACACTTCCGCAAGTTCCTGAGAATCGCACCCCAGCAGGTCCCTTCATAAAAAGGACAGGGCATTAAAATCGAACATGGCAGATTTCATCTCGAATTGAAGGATAATCGAACTCGAAATGAAAATAGTCGAACTCGAATCGACAAAAGCGCAATCTGGTGGACATTGCGGAAACTAATTTTTTTGAATTATTTAGTCATCATACTTAGCAGATAGAAAAATTATTTTCAATTTCAACTAATCCTAAACGTTTGGGAATAGTTTGGGGAAGTTTAGGAAAGCATTTTTATAATTTGGGGAAGAGTCATTAATCTATTATTAATTAAAACTTTTTTTATGTATAGATAGCAGAAATAAATTTTAAAAACATTGAAATTATTATCATTTATTTGGAAGTCATTTGGGGATATTAAGAAAATCAATTTCATCCTTTAAGAATGAATAATTATTTAATTAAAATGAAAATTATGTCTTGAGCCTCCAAGTGCAAGAAAATCCAGATAAAACAAAAATAGCAATCTATAATTGCTTTCCTAAACTTCCCTAACTTATTCCCAAACATTTAGGATTAGTTAGAATTCGGGCTGAGCCCGGCTGAGCCTGGCTGAGCCTGGCTGAGCCTGGCTGAGCCCGGCTGAGCCCGGCTGAGCCTGGCTGAGCCCGGCTGAGCCTGGCTAAGCCTGAATTCTAACTAATCCTAAATTCTACTATCTCTGATAACTATTTCTGCTATCTATACATAAAAAAAGTTTGAATTAATAATAAATTAATGACTCTTTCCCAAATTATAAAAATGCTTTTCTAAACTTCCCTAAACTATTCCGAAACGTTTAAGGATTAGTTAGCTTTGAAAATAATTTTTATATCTGCTAAGTATGCGGAGGTATCATTAAAATTTAAAATAAAAAATAGAAATCCACACTCATCAACGGAGGCGGCCGCTTGCGGCCGCCGACGGCGCTAGTAATGAAAAATCGATAAATAAAAAAACAATTACGGAATATCTGAAGAATCGGATAGAAATGTTTCCATTAAAAATCACATTATAATTGTTGACGAATTGAATGAATCACTTCCATTCGGAAGCATATTGCTAAAGTATTAACAGAAAAAGCCATATCAGTTGGAAAGTAATACTATTAACCACTTATTTCATCTCGGGTCTTTTTGGTAGAGAATTTCAAGATCTACAAAGAAAGGATCAAGACAAAAAAGGCATATTTCCTTTACTGTCCGAGACTTAATTGATCAGAGGAGTGATTATCATGTACGATTGTAAAAATTATATTTATGAAGACGTTTCGATGGGTTTTCAAACCTAAAGGCTGTGCACTAATGAAGAAAGAAAGAGAGATATTCTCAGAAAATGAAAAAAAATAATAATTTTATGGAATAGGAAAGACCGGGGCAAAATGGACCTGTAAGACAAAAGAATCCAGGAATTTTTTTAACAATGAAAGCCTCGACGAAAAAATTCGAAAAAAATCACCAATGAGATAGACATGCTGGAGCATTTTCTCAAATTTTTCCAGATTTCTTTGAGCAGTCTTTCTTTCCGAGAAAAATTCTTGAATCATTTTAACGTTGAGGGGTCATTTTGTCTCAGTTTTCCTTCTCTTTATTTTTTCTAAAATATTCCACAAACTAATGGAGATAAGCTTTTAACATCTGCATTCCTTGTAGAGGATTTTAGAAGCTACCAAAATGAATCAGAGCAAAAAAAGCGTTCCTCCATTCCAAGATATTTTCAAAAAAAAAAAATGAAGGAAAAATCTAATGAAATGTCTGGTCTTTGTCAAATATGTGGAAAATTAATGGAGATACGCCTTTTTGCATCAGCCTGCTTTAGAAACAAGGTCAAGAACTAGAAAAAAAAAAAATTCGGATAAGAAGGGCGTATCTCCATTAGTTTCCGAAATATTCTTAATCTCAAAATCTCCCAATTTTGAGATTTTTGGTGAAATCTCAATTTTTTGAAAATAAAACTGACTTTTTTGTCAATAATTTTCGTGAAATCAATAACAAAAAATATTGTGTAAGAGAAAGAAGAAAAAACTGGAAAATTATGAAAAAAAAACAAACAAACAAAATATTGACTATTTAATTCGGAAGTAGAAAAATATTAAATTTATCAGTAAAAAATTCTGAAACTTCCTCGGTGATGTCAACTAGTTGCTGTCGTACTGCGATTGGTTCACGTACGTGGAGTGAGATAAAAAGCTTGAGTATATAATAAAATTATTTTTTCCTGCAAACGTATTAGAAATATCAAACAAAATCGCAGTAATTCTTTTCCATTGTGCATAAAACAGCCTGTAAGTTTTGACTTTAATCATGAAGTATACAATTATTGTTGGATATTTGGCAACAATTCTAGCGATATCTGCATCACCGTTGGTAAATAACTACAAGTACCCTTTTTTCCTAATTAATTTTTTTCATCAGAAAAAAAAATGTCGATTTCTTCATCTAAACTTGAATAAAGATGATTTATAATGGTTCATGATTTAAAGAAATTTGCAAAATTTTTAGAGTACTTTTGAAAACCGATGCCTTGATCCTCCACAAAAATGGGACGATGCTCTGGATATATGCCTCGAAACTGCATCAAATGGTTTGAATAAATAATTAAATGATTTATTATCCATTAAGAATCTATTTTGTTGATTTTATTTCATTTCACTATTTCAGATACCCTTGAGAGCTTTATGACGAATAACAAGACAATAGCGACCAGAGAAGCCAAATGCCTTGCATCATGTATTTACACTAAATCGGGAGAGGTAACTATCGACTATTAAACAAATAAAATTATTAATAAATTAATTTTTATTAATAAATTTTTTTTTTTGAGAGAATCAAATTTCGGAAAAAATATTTAATGCGGAAGCAGGATTTGAACCCACGACCCTCTGATTACATGTCAGGTGGAGAATTATAACGAACATACATGAATTTCTCGTAATTTAAATTGAATTTTAGAAGAGGAAAAGGAATTCCAGTTGAAATTTGATGTTTTACCCAGTGAAAAGCACTTGAAATTAGTGAAACTTTCTGAGTTAGGATTTTTTTTAATAATATCACTGAAACTTTGAGAATGGGAACCAAATTTGCGATGGAAACCAGAGGTCACAAGTGACTTATTGGAATCTTTCGAAAATACAATATTTTTTTACTTGAATTTAAGACTTAACACTTTTGATATTTGAAGATTCTAATTTTTTGAGAACATTTTCGTTTCTATTTGTCGCACAAAAATTTAAATTGAAAGTAAAAAATGACATAATTTTTCAAATGTCATTCATGTGATTTTTGATCAACTTTTATGAATTTTTCATGGACTTTTGAGGGGGAAAAAATTAATTATTAAAAATCGATATTCAAAAAAATTGACGAAAAATGCAGAAGAGTACTTACAATATTGTCGTATTTATTTGATTCCCAATTAATTTAAATGACAGTTTCACAATTCATCTTAATGATTTCAATCCAGTGTTATGAATTTTGACTTCGTACAAATAATTTTGATTTAACATAAATTCGATTGAAAATTAAGTTCAAGACAATTGACAACAAAATCACAAGTGACATCGTTCGATTTTTCATCACTAATTTCTCCAATTTTTCGATGGAGTTATCAGAAAGATTCAATCTCAAAAAGGCTTATTGTAATTACTGCTATTTTATAGTCTTGACTTGATGATTTAACCCCTCAAGTACGGGGCCTCAGCGAGCCAAACTGTCCTAGCGGCCGGGCGCCTTGTAACATGTGAAATCAGAAGTTTGAAAAAAAAAAGCAAATTTCTCAAAAATTAATTAGTTGAAATCGAATTAATCGTTTTTGGAAGGTTGCATATCAAACTTCCCGCATGGAAAAGATATATATTGTTAAAAATATAATTTTGAGTAACTGATGAATTATATAATATTATAACTGCAATATAAGAATCCATAGGCATATTTTTGCCAAAATATTATATGATTCGATGATGAGAAAAATATAATGGTTCATTATAATTCTTTTTCATTGGAACATATAATTATAGCAACTATAAATTTGGAATATATCCCAGCACATATTATATTATTTATAATATGAATAAATGATCAGAATATAATGTAATATATAATATTGGCATATAATGAAATGAATACTTTGAAGATATAATGAAAAATATCAGTTAAAGATAGTTTGTAAGAATCATGAAATTCCAAGAAACAGTATAATTTTAAAATTTTGAGACAAAAAAATATTCAATTTATTCTATAGATGAGGCTCCCCACGTAACGTACTTTCCACAATATCTAAATGGATCATGGGAACATTTGAAATTATTGAAGATGTCTATCACACTAAATTCGCATTAGGGTAACGATACAAACTATCTAGTTATCATAAAGTGCAGCTATATAAAATAGAATATAATATATTTTATTTTTAATAAAAAATATGATCAAATATAAACTAAAAATTCTAATCATTTCCATACAAAACAGGAAAACACTATTGAGTATACTGCCATTATTATATGATGAATTGCAAATGAAATAATATATTTTTCAATATCAAATGACTCAGATATAGAAATTCACATGATAAAATATCAAAATCTATATAATTGAAATAGTATAATTATGTATATAATTACATAATATATTGAAAATCACACATATTTTTGCCGCATTATATCACCCGTTATTAATCCGATATTATTAAATATATTCATAGCAATATATTTCTTTTCCATGCGGGTTGAATCATCCATCTTCACAAAGCATTTTGCAAAATCCAAAAATCTTGAAAATTGTAAGAGATATTGAAATTTTTATGCAGCGTGGTGAGGGCACGAGGGTATACGTATATGGAGCCCGTACTTGAGAGGTTAATTAAATTTTCAATTTTAAGAATTTTAACTCCTGTGTCATGATTTTTCCATCACTTTTGTAAAGTACTTACTATGTTACTAATCGGAGCATTATCAGTTTGCAGATGGTAAATTCGACCCAATAGCACTTGAAAATTATCTGAGAGAATATGTTGGTTCCCATTATTTACTGGAAGAATTGGTGAAAATACATATAGATTCAGCCAATGCAGGTAAGGAAACACTGTTACTGAAATAATAATAATCTCTATTGTGTTATTTTTTTAAATGAAATAATCGACCTTTCATTTCTGAAAAATAATACAGGAAATGCAGAAGAGGGAGATGATTGCGACAAAGCTTATGCCTATCATGCTGCAGATGATAAATTCAGTCAGTATGTATTAGATACAATATTCTGTGATTTCGAAAGCTCAAATCAAACGACTCCAAAACCATCTGTAAACTAAATAGATAATTAAAATTTTTCACATTATATTTTCACGAGAATATGAATACTTAGTTTTAACTTCTAAAAATTAATCACCATTGATTTTGATATTGTTAAATGAATTGTAGAATGGAAACTAAAAAATAAAATTGATGATAATAAATTACTGAAACTTCAAATGAATGAAATCCTTTTTTTTCATAATTCATTCGACAATTTTCTTCCAATAGATGATGAAAAAATTTTTTTTCAAGGATAACAATTATTTTGCAATTATTTACAGCAATTTTTCTGATATTTGTAATAATAATTAAATTCTTCAATCCTCTGAACTGTCGAAAGTGCATTATTTCCACCACTTTATTCTCTTTTTTCTTCACATTGTCTTTAAATCTCAACTTCACCCTTTCCCCTATTGGATTTTTCCATCAATTCTTCCGAATAGGGAACTTGCATATTTTTTTTTAATTTTTTTTAAATTTCTATGCATTCTACAGTATTGTATGAGATTAGGGAATTTTTCTTTTTGTTTTTAAATTGTTAATTATGGAGAAATTTACAATTAAAAATCTCCAAAATTCATACTGCTCTAAAACGGCTCTGACGTCATAATACCACATGCGTAATTCAAGCTGTGGCCAGTGATGGCGCGGCTGGAGGATATTTGAATTTTCGATGCGCGATACTCATAAAGAGGTTATGTGTATAAATTTCATTGGAAGGAAACACGTTTTTAATTGAAATTCTCTAAACAATGTTTGAAGTAAAGAAGAGGAAGATAAAGAAATACGCATTTTTTGACAATCAGCATAACCTTCATACGCTTGTCAATGAGTAACGACAGGTGACTACAGATGGCGCACACAAAGATTTAGGTATTCTGACGTCATGTCCGATTTGGAGACGTTCAAAAAAATGATTTTTTAATTAATGTTTATGAATTAATTAACGAATAAAAATATTTTTTCTGCCTTTTCTGTTGATCGCTATCGATAAACATTGAGAAAAAAAAATGAAAAAAAAAATATGCAAGTTCCCTATTAAGATGAAAAAGAGAGAGAGAGATAAACATTTCGTGAAATTCATTATTGACAGAATCCAGTGATTTAGAATTATTTCAATAGTACTAATTAGGATTCACAACGATGAATATTGCGCAATGAAGCAAAGAAAGTTGGAGAGTGCTGAGAAATATCAGACATAAAAATTGAATAATTCTCGTCAAAATAAGAAGGATTAGATTTATCAGTAGAACATTCTGATAAAACTACTTGTGATATCGAATGATTGGTGCCAGATTATGATTGGTTCACATACGTGAAGGAGAATAAAAAGCTTGAGTATATAAAGAAATAATTTTTTCTCAAACGTGTTTTAAGTAATAAAAAAGAATCAGAAGTCAATCTTATCATTGCCACATTGAATAGATCGAAAATTTCGACGTTAATAATGAAGTATATAATTATTTTTGGATTATTCGGAATATTTGTTGCAGTATCTGCAATAACGAGTGTAAATAAATTTATTAAAAAATTTTTTTCTCTCAATATAAGGAAAAAAAGTGACTTATAATGTTTCGTGATTTAATGAAATTTTCGAAATTTCCAGGGTAATTTTCAAGTCCAACGTGTTCGATATCCACAAAGATGGCTCATTGCTGCAAAAAATTGTTTAGCAGATCTCCCAAGTGGTATAATTAAATAATAAAATTATTCATTATCAATTAAAAATTGATTTTGTTTATTTAATTTTGTTGGACTATTTCAGAAACTTACGAGAGCTTTGTGTCGTATAACAAGACAACAGCAACTAGGGCAGCCAAATGTGGTGCATTATGTTATTACACTGAAACGGGAGAGGTAACTACTGAAAATATATGAATTGCTGATAATGAAAAATAAATCTTAGGATTAGAAAAGAGATTTCAGTTGGAATTTGATGGTCTGGATAGTGAAAATTACTTGAAATTAGTGAAATCTCAAATGCTGGATTTTTTTTAATGATATTATTCAAAAGCTGAAGAAATTTGAGATGGAAACGATAAGCTACGAGTCGTTTTTGAGAATTTTTTCAAAACATCAACATTTTGGGACGCATAGCCGGGAGCGTTTCGACAATCAAACTCCACTGCTCAATGCGCAATGTCTCGTAAACGGTTCATCCAAAAATTATGGAAAAACTTCCATTGGTTGCATTGGCTTTCCATAAAAATACTATAGAGATATCAATTTTTCTCAGGTTTTGCGTTATAGAAATATTCTGTGAATTTTCAAGCCTACTTTTAATCCTATCAGATGATTATTTGCTGAACTAGTCTTACACAGGGAAAAATGTTTTCTTAATTTAAGAATGTGCAGGTGACTTAAATTAAGTGACTCTTCTCACTTAAATCAAGTGACTTTTTCTTTTTTAATTTAAGAGAGTAAAACTCACTCAAATCAAGTGCGTTTTCTCACTTAAATCAAGTGACTTTTCTCACTCAAGTTAAGTAACTTTTTCTTTCTTAATTTAAGAAAGTAAAAGTCACTTAAATTAAGTGACTTGTTCTTTCTCAATTTAAGAAAGTAAAACTCACTTAAATCAAGTGCGTTTTCTCACTTAAATCAAGTGACTTTTCTCACTTGAATCAAGTGACTTTTCTCACTTAAATTGAGTAACTTTTTGTTTCTTAATTTAAGAAAGTAAAAGTCACTTAAATTAAGTGATTTTTCTCACTTAAATCGAGTGACTTTTCTTTCTTAATTTAAGAAAGTAAAACTCACTAAAATCAAGTGCGTTTTCTCACTTATATCAAGTGACTTTTCTCACTTAAATGAAGTGACTTTTTCTTTCTTAATTCAATAAAGCAAAATTCACTTAAATCAAGTGCGTTTTCTCACTTAAATCAAATGACTTTTCTCACTTAACTTAAGTAACTTTTTGTTTCTTAATTTAAGAAAGTAAAAGTCACTTAAATTAAGTGATTTTTCTCACTTAAATCGAGTGACTTTTTTTTCTTAATTTAAGAATGTAAAACTCACTTAAATCAAGTGAGTTTTCTCACTTAAATCAAGTGACCTGCGCATTCTTAAATTAAGCAACCATTTTTCTCTGTGTACACGTTAAATTTATTTATAACAAACAATATATCAATTCGACTGAAATTCGCACTGCACCATTTGATAGAAGAACCTTCAGAGTAATTTGAGTAAACATTTCGGAAATTTCAAAGGAAATTTTTGCGATAAACGAGACAATTGAATATCATCACCTTAGAAACAAAAGGGCGTAAGTGCAATTCTTATACACAGTACTTAAGTCCCTTTGATTCTAAGGTGACAATATACCACCCCCCCCCCCCCCTCTTCTCTTAAGGTCGTATCCATGCGTACGGTCGATAAAACAGGAAAAATGAGATTTGATCGGTTGGCTTCCAAGTAATTACTCATAATTCCATGAAACGTGCTTCAATTCCCCGAAAAAGTGATCAAACTATTCAAAAGCAATATCTTCAACTTGTAAATATATATTTTTTTGATTTCTAAAATTTCTTTGATCCTTCACGGTAAATCCGCTGCTCTTCTCTCCCTCGCAATCTTCTCTCATCACAATTTTCTCCAGTCTTTCAATGGAATCCTCAAGAAAATTCAATCTCAAAAAGTATTATTGCAATCGCTGCTATTCTACTGATGATTCAATGATACTTTTAATTTGTTATATTTCAACCTCTGTGTCTAAATTTTTCTATTACTCATCCGAAATAGGTACTCTATTATTAATCAGAATATTATCAGTTCGCAGATGGTAAATTTGATGAAATAGAAATTGAAAATTTCCTGAGAAAATTGGTTGGTCCTCATCAGTCCCTGGAAAAATTGGTGAAAATTTATAAATCTGCAGCTGCTGCAGGTAAGGAAACACTTGAATTTTGGTAATAATAATCGTTGTTTATTAAAAAAAAAAATAATAATCAAACTTTTATTCTTGTAAATAACAAAGGAAATGCAGAAGTGGGTGAACTTGCCGACAAAGCTTATGCCTATCATGCCGAACTTGGTCTTCCTGAGAGTATAAAGGTTATGCTGGCTGTATTCCGTCCACCTTGGGGAGCCTGAAGCTAAAATCAAACGTTTGCAAATCCATATGTAAAAAAAGTGAATAATTTGTATTTTTTCTTTCGAAATGATTCATCACTATTATCAGAAAAATATAAATAATTTTTTAACTCTTGCGAATTAATCTCCATTGATGTTGATATTGTTACGAAGGTCCGATTTTCTGTCCATTTTAAGTAAAAAATGTAAGATAATGATGGAAAACAATTTTTTTTATGATAGTTCGAGTTATGACTCATACTATTGTGGAATAGGGAACTTGCATATTTTTTTTTTATTTTTTTTTCCCAATATTTATTGATAGTGATTAACAGAAAAGGCAAGAAAAAAATTTTTTATTCGTTAATTAATTCATAAACATTAATTAAAAAATCATTTTTTTGAACATCTCCAAATCGGACATGACGTCAGAATACCAAAATCTTTGTGTGCGCCATCTGTAATCACCTGTCGTTACTCATTGACAGGCGTATGAAGGTTATGCTGATTGTCAAAAAATGCGTATTTCTTTATTTTCCTCTTCTTTACTTCAAACATTGTTTCAAGAATTTCAATTAAAAATGTGTTTCCTTCCAAATAAATTTATACACATAACCTCTTTATGAGTATAGCGCATCGAAAATTCAAATATCCTCCAGCCGCGCCATCACTGGCCACAGCTTGAATTACGCATGTGGTATTATGACGTCAGAGCCGTTTTAGAGCAGTATGAAATTTGGAGATTTTTAATTGTAAATTTCTCCATAATTAACAATTTAAAAACAAAAAAAAAATTTCCCTAATCTCAGACAATACTGTAGAATGCATAGAAATGAAAAAAATAAATAAAAAAAAATATGCAAGTTCCCTATTCTGATTAACCTTACCCATTAAATCCTTGAGAAATGAATTTTCAACAATGTAAAATTTTTCACAGTCTCATGAGAAATTAGGATCTTTGCACTTTTCTTTGATCAAAGACAAGTATAATTCGAAATATATCCACCATAGCTGAGTAGCCCTGGATGATAAACTGCTCTGGAGTCTCCACATAAATAATTCCATAAAGAAAGCAAAGTCGATTATAGGGCGCTTATGTTATCTACTTAAGGATGTTAGGGCGAGGTGGTCGGACATAACCTTAATTTTTTGTATAAAATTGTAAATAACTTCGTATACACAATAAAGTTCTAAAAATCATTTTCTCCATGTTTGAAGAATGTAATGAGGAACAAAATAAGCCGTAGAAACAAAAAATTGATTGAAAATTGAAAAATTGGCTGCATTTTTTACATATCTCAAATTTCTCAAGATTCAAGAAATGTGAAAAATGCAGCCAATTTTTCAATTTTCAATCAATTTTTTGTTTCTACGGCTTATTTTGTTCCTCATTACATTCTTCAAACATGGAGAAAATGATTTTTAGAACTTTATTGTGTATACGAAGTTATTTACAATTTTATACAAAAAATTAAGGTTATGTCCGACCACCTCGCCCCAACATCCTTAAATCGAAAGCGCTGTCGAAAAAAAAGAGAAAGATGTTCTTTCCAAAGTGGTGTTTGAGTCAATAAATTTCTTCATCAAAATCCCGAGTGTCGCATAGGGTAGGTCGTGTTAGGTTTTTCGAGGCCTGTGCACTACTACGTCCTCATCGTGGCCTCGGGTTATGCAAAACGTGGTGATAATCTCAATTGCATTTAATGGTTGTTTTTTTTTCATTCTATTGGTTATCAACTTCCAGCAAAATTTCCTTGTTTTTGTAAGAATTTAATTAGGATTCTGTCTCTTAGCCTTGAAATCTTGTGACCGACCTCTAGTCAATCAAAATACATCACATTAAAACATAAAAACTCAAAAAAATCTTAGAATTAAATGTGAATATTGTGTTGAGTTACTCCACTGTATATAAATTTAATGGAAATCGTTTGAATTTGAATGAGCGCTCATTCTGTGTTAGCTTAATTTGATTTCTCGCCCCAGATAGCTAATCACGTGTTAATTTAATCCGGGATTGGAGTTAACAGAGGTGAAAATAACAGTGTTACCATGTATTGCGTTATAATTCCTAACAGAAAGCACAAGATTTACTGTCATGCCATTCAGCGAAATTGTTCTCTGCATTATCTTCATCTATCAGCCTATATTGCATTAATTACGTTAATCCACAGCCAACGAAATACATCCGAGCATCAAAATTTAGCTAACATGGAGTTAACGCTAATTCCGGCTCCGTTTACTGGCCCTTATTCGACAATTACCTTCCAATAGATAGTAAGAAATAATTCTCGAAGAAAGATCAAAAATTTAGAGATGCTCAAAAGAATCAGCAAATAGAAAATTTGGAAATTCTAATAGAGGAAAAAAATTGAAACTATATTTATCAGTAGAATGTTCTAGAAAAAAAGAATATTACATTAGAACACCGTCTCCTCTTTACCGATCGTGCCAAGAGTTCATCAAAGAGTCACAGAAGTACATCAAAAATAGCGCTGCTGGTGCGTCGAAAATTGCTGAACCATGTTCGTCAAAAATTAAATGAATACTTTAAAGATATAATGAAAAATATCAGTTAAAGATAGTTTGTAAGAATCATGGAATTCCAAGAAACAATATAATTTTAAAATTTTGAGACAAAAAAATATGTAATTTATTCTATAGAGGAGGCTCTCTACGTAACATACTCTCCACAATATCTGAATGGATCATGGGAACATTTGAAATTATTGAAGATGTCTATCACACTAAATTCGCATTAGGCTAACGATACAAACTATCTAGTTATCATAAAGTGCAGCTATATAAAATAGAATATAATATATTTTATTTTTAATAAAATATATGATCGAATATAAACTAAAAATTCTAATTATTTCCATACAAAACAGGAAAACACTATTGAGTATACTGCCATTATTATATGATGAATTGCAAATGAAATAATATATTTTTCAATATCAAATGACTCAGATATAGAAAGTTACATGATAAAATATCAAAATCTATATAATTGAAATAGTATAATTATGTATATAATTACATAATATATTGAAAATCACACATATTCTTGCCGCATTATATCACCCATTATTAATCCGATATTATTAAATATATTCATAGCAATATATTTCTTTTCCATGCGGGAATGTAGCTAGAGAAGAAACAGCGGCAGGGGGGGGGGGGGATTGCGTGATGCCCCCTTCTTCTGTTTTTTCTCGAACCACACTATTCCATGTGGTGGAATCCCCTCCGCCCCCCCCCCCTTTGCTGCTTCTTCTCTAGCCACACTATTGTTCTATAAAACACTCTGATAAGGCCACTGTTACGTCAAATAGAAGCTGTCGGCGTATGATTGGTTCACGTATGTGAAGTAGAGAGACAACCTTGACTATATAAAGAAGAATCTTTTTTTTTCTTGGCGAAACGTGTCAAAAATTCGAAAAAAAACAGAAGTAATTATTTTCAGTTGTGAATCGAATAAATTAGAGATTCTAACGTTAATCATGAAGTATACAATTATTGTTGGATTTTTAGCTACAATTTTTGCAGTATCTGCAATACCGAGTGTAAATAGATATAATTATTCTTTTTTCTTCATTAACCCCTCAAGTACGGGGTCCATACGTGGTATCGACCCACTTTCTTGTCCTATCGGCCCTCTTTTTTAACATTAAAAAATCATTTTCTCAAATACTATCGCATATGTAGAAATTGAAAAAATTGATTTGAGTAGATAATGGAATTGTCTTCGAAGTGGTGAATTATTTTTTTTTTTGCAATATTTTTACCCCTTATTTTTAATAAACAAAAGTTGTGGGCTGAAATTCCACGCTTGATATATTCAATCGTTTCGTTTATCGGAAAAATTTTCTTTGAAAATTCCGAAATTTTCACTCGAATTACTCTGAAGGTTCGTCTATCAAATGGCACAATGCAAATTTCAATGGGATTGATAATTTGTTTGTTATAAATAAATTTAGCGTGCAAGACTAGTTCAGCAACTAATCATCTGATAGAATTAAAATTGGGCTCAAAAATTCACGAAATATTTCTATAACGCAAAATCTGAGGAAAATCGATATCTCTATAGTATTTCTATGGAAAACTAATGCACTCAATGAAAGTTTTTCCATAATTTTTGGATAAAGCGTTCATGAGACGTTGCGTATTGAGCAGCGTAGTCTGATTGTCAGATGGCTCCCGGCCGATGGGACAAGTCGCAGCGTATGGGTCCCGTACTTGAAGGGTTAACGTTTTATTCTCAATGAGAAAATGACGTCCGCTCTATTGTACTCAACTAGTCTTTTCTCCTAATTTAAATGAAACAAACTCATAATGTTTCATGATTTGAAGAAATTTTTTCAAAATTTCAGGGCAATCATAACGTCCAACGCGTTAAGTATCCAAGAAAATGGATTGACGCAGCAAACAGATGCTTGGTTAATGTTCCAGACGGTATGAATAAATGATCAAATTATTAATTATCGAGTGAAAAATAATTTTGTTAATTCGATTTCGTTGAACTGTTATAACCAGAGACCAGGAGGAGCTATACATCTTATAACAAGGCAACAGCGACTAGAGATGCCAAACGTCTTGCATTATGTTACTACACTGAATCGGGAGAGGTAACTATCGATAATACATAAATTTGGATGATTGAAATGAAATCTCAGAATAGAGAAAAAGATTTTAATTAAAATTTGAAGGTATATATAGTGAAAATCACTTGAAATTGGTGAAATTCTGTTTGACATGATTTGCTGAAAAGATTCAAAGAGCTGAGATAATTTACGATGGAAATCATGGGTCAGAAGTGGTTTTCAAAAATTTTTCAGTGTTTGTCATCTCAATGAATCTTACAATGGAATTCCTCTAAATTGGACCCATCAAAATTTGACCACGATTTATTGTATTTGCCAAGACAACCGATCAAAATATCTAGGCAGACATTTAAATATTCAAAGAATACTTATTTTCTCTGTACATTTGACTGCACAGAACTGCACTTAAGACATAAGTGTGATGTGATGGAGACACAAGGATGTGTCAAATTTAGGGGAATTCCACTGTAATCGCTGCTATTTAACTATCATGATTTGAAGGTTTAATCGAATTTTCCATTGGTGATATTTCAATTTCTATGTCAGAATTTTTTCACTACTTCAAAATAATTACTATCCCAGGAAAAAATGTTCAGATCTGATCAGATCAAATTAGATATAATCAGATCTAATTAGATTTGAGTTCCTTAGATCTGATCAGATCTGAGAATTGGCACGCTCTGATCAGATCTAATTTGATCTGATCAGATCAAACTAGATGTGAGTTCTTTAGACCTGATCAGATCTAATTAGATCTGAGTTTCTCAGATCTGATCAGATCTAATTAGATCTAGATGTGAGTTCTTTAGACCTGATCAGATCTAATTAGATCTGAGTTTCTCAGATCTGATCAGATCTCATTAGATCTAGATGTGAGTTCTTTAGACCTGATCAGATCTAATTAGATCTGAGTTTCTCAGATCTGACCAGATCTAATTAGATCTGATCAGATCCAACTAGATCTGATCAGATCCAACTAGATCTGATCAGATCCAACTAGATCTGATCAGATCCAACTAGATCTGATCAGATCCAACTAGATCTGATCAGATCCAACTAGATCTGATGAGCCAATATGAATGAACTCAATCAGATCCAGTTAGATCTGATCAGATCTAGTTAGATCTGATCAGATCTAGTTGGATCTAATCGGATCTAGTTAGATCTAAACAGATCCGATCAGACTTAGATCTAATTGGATCTAATCAGATCTAATTAGATCTAATTAGATCTGATCAGATCTATTCGCATCTATTCATGTTAAAAATTTCCATTTTCTCAGATCTAATTAGATATGATTAGATCTGATCAGATCTAATTTGATCTGATCAGATCTGAATATTTTTTCCCGGGATGTTATTAATTGGAACATTATCAGTTTGGAAATGGTAGATTTGACCCAGATGCAATTGAATCTTCTCTGAGAGCATATGTTGGATCCCATGATTCATTACAAAGATTGATTAACATTTATAGAGCTGCGGCCAATGCAGGTAAGGAAAAACTGAAACTTCAATACAATGATAATGATTATTATTTTTTTTTCTATAAAATGATCAATCTTTAATCCATGTAAATAACACAGGAAATGCAGAAAACGGAGATAATAGTGACAAGGCTTACGCATATCATGCCATAATTGGTATGCCCGATAATTTAAGAGTATTCAGAGCAATATTCCGTCCTTTTAGAGATTCCCAATAGGATGAAACGTCTACAAAACTATATATTAACAAAATTAATGATTAAATTTCATTTTTTCGAAATAATTAATTACTATTATCATAAGAATCTAAATATTTTTAAATTGAGATAAAAAGAGAATCCATTCATTGTAATATGTTTTAATGAATTGTAAAATAAGAAATGAAAAATAATATTGATGATAATGAAATACTGACGATTCAAATAACTGAAATTCTTTTTTTTCGTCACTTATTCGACAATTTCCTTTCCCTTCAATCCTATATCATATTGTGAATGAGATCCAGTGAAGTAAGCCCAACTTGAGTTTGGAGTATCGCATTAATTGGGAGTTTGGGACATCAGTTTCTCATCGTAGATTGAAGGTAGACGAAGGGAGTGGGGAAAAGTGCCGAAAATTTGCGTAGGGCGATACACATAAGTGAAGCCTCACTCGCGTGAGAGACGCTCAAAAAGTAAAGTTCAGAGCTCATATTAAAGTTAAAGTAAAGAAAAGTAAAGTGAAGAATCGTTGATGAATCAGAATTAATCAGTCGAATTATTAGTGAATATTTTGTTAATTTCATGTAAATTAACTGGCGCTCAACAAAATAAAATAGTCAATTCTTGAGCCCCGGCAGCCTCTGATCCAGGCCGCGCTGGGTGTAGCTTCTTTATTCCATTTGTTCTCAGAGTAAAGTAATAAATCGACAAATAATTTATAATAAAAAAAGAAGCTGTTTGAACAGAGTTTATTAGTTAAAAAGACTACAAAAAAAATTTCAGTCAATTTACATTTTTTTACTTTTGATCTGACTAATTGAATGTCAAACTAAACGATAATATTAATTATTTGTGAATTAACATGATAAAAAGAGATGCACAAGCATTTTTGTGCAATTGATGATCAGTAGAGTCTAATAATTTCAAATTATTTTAGTAGCACCAATTAGGACTGATAACGATAAACACTACGGAACAAAGCGAATAAGTTTGGAGAGCAAAGAAAAAGATCAAATAAACGAAAAATAAAATATTCATCATAAAAATGAAGAAGATTAGATTTATCAGTAGAATATTCTGAGAAGATCACTGCGATAACAAATTATTGCTGTTGGACTATGATTGGTCCACGTATGTAGAGTAGAATAGCAAGCTTGGATATATAAAGTAAATACTATTTTTTTTGGCAAACTGAAATTTCAAGAGAAACAGAAGAAGTTATTCTTCTCAATTCCACATTAAATAGATTGAAAATTCTAACGTTAATAATGAAGTATATAATTATTCTTGGATGCTTCGTAACAATTGTTGTAGTTTCTGCAATATCGAGTGTAAATAAATTCAAGTATCATTTTTTTCTCATTAACTTCTA
This sequence comes from Aleiodes leptofemur, assembly GCA_963942555.1. NCBI lineage: Eukaryota > Metazoa > Arthropoda > Insecta > Hymenoptera > Braconidae > Aleiodes > Aleiodes leptofemur. The sequence continues at coordinate 13,582,893 of OZ012619.1, forward strand.
TTCTATTCAATTGAGATGAAAGTGACTTATAACTAGGGCCGAAGACTTCATTCAAATTTGAGTCTCGAATAGTTGCTAGACATCTAGGCTGTTCGAAAACATGAATAAATTTCTTAATGGCGTTTTCGATTTACAAGTTCTACACCGAAGTAGTGCCGAATTAACCTATTCTGAAAGCCTACGAACTAGCGTCTACTTCAGAATTATAAAGCATTCAACAATTTAAAAAAAGTGAGAAGAAATTCAGATCAATTGAATGAAGCAATGATTCCTCACACATTTTCCAAGCAGTTTCCATGTCTTATACGTGCATTACCCATGTATTTCGCGTACTTTCCGTCTATTTTGCGTAATCTCCAAACGATTGGAAATGACAGTTCAATTGATACGAATTCAAATTATTGAATAGCAGATGTCAAATAAATTTTATTCATATTTTCGAACAGCCTAGTTATGTTGCAACTATTTGAGACTCGAATTTGAATGAAGTCTCCGGCTCTACTTATAACTTTTCATGATTGAAAGCAATTCCGGAAAATTCCCAGGGTAATTTTGAGGCTCAGCGCATTAAACATCCAGACATATGGTTTAACGCTGCTAGAAATTGCTTAACAAAGATGCCAAAAGGTATGAATGAATAATAAACTGGTCAATTATAGATTGAAAAATAATTTTGTTGATTCAATTCCATTGGACTTCTTCAGATACTTACGAAAGCTTTGCGTCCTATAACACAACAACAGCGACCGTAGATGCCAAATGTCGTGCATTATGTTATTACACTGAAACAGGAGAGGTGAATATTGAAAATATATTGCTTTTCATAATTAAAATCACTTGAAATCGATGGAACTCTTTGAGGTAGGATTTTTTAAATGGTACCATTGTGAAACTGAGAAAATTCGCAATGGAAACTCTAGGTTTTCAAAAATTGAAACAGTTCAGCCTCTATTTCTCCCCAAAAAGATAGAATATTCAAAAAAATCATGGCCATCATACGTTCTCCATCACAAATTCACTTAGTTTTCCAATGGAATCTATAGAGAAAATCAATCTCAAAAAGTTTCATTGCAATCACTGCTATTCCACTGTCCCAACTTGATAATTCAATCAAATTTGCAATTTGTTATATTTAAACCTGTATCTCTGGATATTTTCATAACTCCTCCGAAGTAGTTCGTATGTTATTGATTGGAATATTATCAGTTTGTAGATGGTAAATTTGACAAAATAGGGATTGAAAATTTTCTGAGAGCATATATTGGTCCCCATCAGTCATTGGAGAAATTGATAGAAATTTATAAAGCTGCAGCTGATGTAGGTAAGGAAAAAGTGGAAATTCAATAATAATAATGGTAATGATTATTACCGATAGTTTGGCTGTTCGGTTTGCGTGCGGTCCAGCGAATCCATCAGAGTAAGGAGCAACTTCAGTTTTTGGACCACAAAACAGGGAAATGTTCTAGAGTTCCCCAGTTCTTTGAACGAGTTCATTGAGGGATTAATAATATACACTAATTTTTTGGAATTTAGTTATCGTCATTATGAGGTAGAAAATGAACATCAAAGTTGAAGCTTCCCTTGCGGTTTCGTGGTGAGGGTAAAGTTGCAGTGAATAGATGGTCGATTCACGGTCGATTTAAGGTGAATCTACAATAAGCGCGTTGCCGACGCAACTGCAATTGCGTTGCGTGAAATACATGAAAAAGCGAAGCAAAGCTACGCGGAGCAATGCGAAGCTGAGCGAAATCATGCAAAGCAAAGCCAAATACGCGCCCGCTCCGCTTTGCTCCTCTGCTCCGCTATTTATTTTATACCAGTCCATCGAATAACTTCAGCCTGTTTGATGTCGCTTAAATTCGCTTAGCTTTGCATCATTTCGCTTAAGTTTGTATCATTTCGCTCAGCTTTGCATTGCTCCGCGTAGCTTTGCTCCCCTTTTTCATGTATTTGACGCAAGCAATTGAAGTTGCGTCGGCAACGCACGTTATTGTAGATTCACCTTTACTTTACCGTCAATCTACGTTCTTTTTGCAGTCGAAGTAGATTCACGGTCAATAATGAGTGTGTTTGTTTCATTCTCGCACCGACTTTAGATGGTAAATTGATGGTGGCTGAGCAGTCATTTTATGGTCGAAATCCGGTAGTTTGAACGTCGTTTTACGGTTGAAATCCGGTAGTTTAAACGTCGTTTTATTGTCGAAATGCAGTCGATTCCTAACTCGACCGAGACTCGACTGTCAAACTCATAAGCTGAAGAAAAAATAACGAACTATAACACTGATTTCACTTCATATCATTTATCGGTCATTTTTCACTTGAAAAAGAGTAGCAGTCGAAAATTTGACATCCAAAAATCAGACTTTCTTTTTATTGATGAAATTATTTCTGACTATGAAGTAACTTCTGACAAATTTAATTGCATTTCATTTCCTTGAGGAAGGTAGGCGGCAATGAGAATATCAGGATCGAAATTAATATTATAGATATGAAAAAATCCGATAACGCAGGTGGTCGATAATAGACTAGTAATGTGAAGATCCCGCCCAGTCGTTTCATTTTTTTTTTCAATTGCGATTGAGAAGGTATAGTGATTATTACATAAAAAATGAGATTTTAAAATAAAAAATCTATTTCTTCATAGACAAAATCTATTTTTCAATAGTTTCATTATAAATATATTCATACTCGATCACTAACACCCAATATAGCTCGACACGCGCGTCCCAATTCTAGTAATAATAATAATCATTATTATTTCATATTTTTATGAAATAATAAACCTCTAATTTCTGTAAATACCACAGGAAATGCAGAAGTGGGAGGAAATCACGAAAAAGCCTATGCGTATCATGCCGCACTAGGTACGCCCGAGAATTTAAGGGTAATGCAGGTAATATTCCGTCCAGCTTGGGATTTCAACTAAAATCAAACGTCTCCATAATCCTCTGTGTGAAGGAAATGAATAATTGAAATTTGTCCTTTCGAAATATTTATCACTATTATTATAGAAATATGAATTTAATATTGTTAATATTGTTAGAGAGGTCAAATTGCTGTCCATGTCAAATAAAAAAATGTTAAATAATAATAATAATAAAAAAAAAATTCATTTGGAGATTCCAAAAGTAGACATTCCAAGCTTCAATTTGTTTTTTTTCATCCGAATCCGATCATTTTTGACGAAGTTACAGCTTTTTGAAAACCAGTTAAGATACTGGAAAAATTTACCGTTTCCTGAATTTTTCTGCTGAGTGAATGTATTATGCATAGAAAAATCAGCCAGAATTTGTATATTGAATGTATATTACCGATCTATATTCTTCATATCCCAATATATATTTTGTTTTTATGAAGATTTATATTTTCATCTCACCAATTCCATTTCCTCAACGAATTTTTCCGTTAATTTTCCTGAATTAATATGATAATGACCTTCTGGGAAATTAATTATTGATAGGATCTAATAATTGAAAATTATTTCAAGAGCTCTAATTTAGATCAGAGCGATAATTTCCTTGAATTTGATAACAGAAAAACGCTACGCAACAAAAGCAAAGAAGACAAATTGAATATTTGCTTTGAAAATCGAAACGGATTAGTTTTATCAGTAGAAAACTGTAAAACGACGGTCATATGAAATTCGTGCTGTTCGCCTACGATTGGTCTAAGTATATAGAGTAGTAAAACCAAGCTGATCAAATAACGAAAATATACGTTTAGTTGTCACAAAAGTGTCAGAGATTTCAAACTAATGGGAAGAAAATATTTTTTCTCAGTTCATCAAATGCGGTGATAATTTCGACGTTAATCATGAAGTATACAATTGTTTTCGGATTTTTCGTGAAAATTCTTGCAGTGGCTGCAATACTGAGTGTAAATAAATAACATTTTTTTTTTCCTCATTAATTTTAATTCTCAATTCAACTTTTCTCACAAATTGAATGAATCGAACTTACGATGTTTCACGATTCAAGGTGGAAATCAGTGAAATGAAAATGGCAAATTAATCATAATATAATTCACAAATATTGTCAGATCAATTTTAGAATTAGATGCAAAATTTCAGAGAAATTCAGTTCACTGATGCAGAGTAATTAATTGCTAGAATTTTCCATTTAACGCGAGCTCTTATGTATCTTATTCTGTCGTTATCCTTTAAGGAAACTTCCAAACTTTTCAGGGTAACAGCGGGTTTTATCGCATTAAGCAACCAGCAGAGTGGGTGCGTGCTGGACTTTTTTGCCTCCAGGGTGTCCCAAGTGGTATGAATAAATAGTGAAATTATTAATGATTAGCGCCAACAAGTTCATTTTTAATCATGTTCCGTGAAAGTGGCTGGGTAACGATCCAATTTCGAATTCCGTAAAGATTATGATCCACATGTATCTGACGTTTCGGTTCCCAGGAAAAAATGTTCAGATCTGATCAGATCAAATTAGATCTAATCAGATCTAATTAGATCTGAGTTCCTTAGATCTGATCAGATCTGAGAATTGGCACGCTCTGATCAGATCTAATTTGATCTGATCAGATCAAACTAGATCTGAGTTCCTTAGATCTGATCAGATCTAATTTGATCTAATGAGATCTGATCAGATCCAACTAGATCTGATCAGATCTGATGAGCCAATATAGATAAACTCAATCGAATTCAGTTAGATCTGATCAGATCCAGTTAGATCTGATCAGATCCAGTTAGATCTGACCAGATCTAGTTAGATCTAATCAGATCTAGTTAGATCTAAACAGATCCGATCAGACTGAGATCTAATTGGATCTAATCAGATATAATTAGATCTGAACAGATCTATTCATATTAAAAATTTCCATTTTGTCAGATCTAATTAGATCTAATTAGATCTAATCTGACCTAATTTGATCTGATCAGATTTGAACATTTTTTCCCGGGTTTGAAAGCATTCGCGAGTCAGAGAGACGATACAAGTAATTTTCTAGTATTGGGAAGGATTCGGTGTGAGCAAGCGAGAAACACAATGATCCCAAAACTCATTGATTGTAAATACTTTCCCCCTTATGAGATCAATGAAATTCTGTACACATTAAATCCTGTAGCACTTACTATAATAACTGAGTTTTTTACCAATTGTAAAATCAAAATATGAAAATATTGTACGTTATTGTAACTCTAACTTTTTTATTTTTCATACATATATATATAAGAAAGAAAAATGTACATACAATGTAGAAATGTACAAAATTAGCAGAATGAACCCAAAAAGTTCAAGTGCATACAATAAAAAAAAAAAAAAAAAAAATTGGGAAGGATAAAAATGACTCGTATCGTCTTCTCGACTCACTAAATGTGTCAACCCGATTCAAAAATTTTGTACATTTCAACTTTCAATCTCCTTTGAATGTTCATCTTTTTATCCAAAAAATGCCGTCATTTTTTTGATTCACTTGCAGCGTACCCCGGATTTTGCGGTCGTAGAGGAAATCGCAGAAACATTCAATTTATTTTTTCATCTTACTCTCAGTGTCTTGAACTTATCGACAGAGGAAACTATCGAAAATTTTTGACTGAGGAAACCCAAGGGTCAAATACATGTGGATTACAGTTGTTACGGGATCCTGAATTGGACCGTTACCTAGCAACTTTCGCAGGACAGAACTAAAAATGAACTTCTCGGTTCGATTAATTACTCATTAGAGATTAATTTTTTTGATTTCATGCCCTTGAATTATTTCAGATCTCATAGAAAACTTCGGATCGTATAACAAGACAACAGCGACTAGAGCTGCCAAATGTCTTGCATTGTGTTATTACACTGAGTCGAGACAGGTAGCTATCGAAAATACACGATTTTTTCATAACTCAAGTGAAATTTTAGAATAGAGGAAGGTATTTCAAGTGAAATTTGATGCTCTACGTAGTGAAAATCACTTTCAATGGATGAAACTCTTTGAAGCAGGATTTTTATAGTAATACCATTTAAAAGCTGAGGAGATTTCTGATGTAAACCGCATAAGTTTCCTATATGTCACAAGTGATTTTGGAAATTTTTCAAGAATCTTACCTATTTGGGCTTAAATTTCAGGTTAAGCTGTTTCGATATTCAAAAAAATTGATTTTTCAGAAGACATTTTTGTTTCTACTTGTCGTAGTGCAGAAATTTGAATTTGAGGTGAAAGGTGAAATCATTTGTCATTAATTCAATAGATTTTTGGTAATTTTTTATTAATTTTTGATGAACTGGATAGATTTTTCGATCTTCATGATTCAACGAATAAGTATCTCAGAAATTAATGAAAATCGAACAAAATCACATGAATCGATAGAAAATGTTCTCATCTTCCATTAAAACTGGAAATATTTCCAAAAGATTTAAATTTTTGGAAAAAATGGCAGGATTCTGCCACTTTTTCCGTTCAAGCGAATTTTTTGAAAAAAATCCCATCGGATCACCTCCATCAGGTACTTTCCATCACAAATTTCCTCAGCTCTCAAGGGAATAATCAAAAAAATCCAATCACGAAAAGTCTCATTGCAATAGCTCCTATTTTACTTCCTAACTTGCTAATTTCATTGACTTTCCCATTTGTTATATTTTAATGTCTGTATTGGGATTTTCCCATTACTCTCGTGAAGTAGTCACTATGTTATTGATTGGAACGTTATCAGCTTGTAGATGGTGTATTCGACCCAGTAGCAATTGAAGTTTTTTTGAGAGCACATATTGGTTTCCATCATTTGCTAGAGAGAGTGGTAACAATATTCAAAGCTGCAGCTCATGCAGGTGAAGATACTCTGAAACTTTTATAAAAATTATCATTATTATTTTCTCTTTAATCAAATAACTGACCTTTCATTTTCGTAAATGACACAGGAAATACAGAGCCGGGAGAAATTAGCGACAAAGCTTATGCCTATCATACCATGCTTGGCACTCCCGAGAATAAGAGGATATTGAATGCAGTATTCCGTCCATTTACTGATTCAATGTGACATCAAATGCGAGGGGTTACTCACTCAAGGATTGAGTGACGTCCCGCATGGATAAGAAATATATTGCTATGAATATATTTAATAATATCGGATTAATAACGGGTGATATAATGCGGCAAAAATATGTGTGATTTTCAATATATTATGTAATTATATACATAATTATACTATTTCAATTATATAGATTTTAATATTTTATCATGTAAATTTCTATATCTCAGTCATTTGATATTGAAAAATATATTATTTCATTTGCAATTCATCATATAATAATGGCAGTATACTCAATAGTGTTTTCCTGTTTTGTATGGAAATAATTAGAATTTTTAGTTTATATTCGATCATATATTTTATTAAAAATAAAATATATTATATTCTATTTTATATAGCTGCACTTTATGATAACTAGATCGTTTGTATCGTTACCCTAATGCGAATTTAGTGTGATAGACATCTTCAATAATTTCAAATGTTCTCATGATCCATTCAGATATTGTGGAGAGTACGTTACGTAGGGAGCCTCCTCTATAGAATAAATTGAATATTTTTTTGTCTCAAAATTTTAAAATTATACTGTTTCTTGGAATTTCATGATTCTGACAAACTATCTTAAAACTGATATTTTTCATTATATCTTTAAAGTATTCATTTCATTATATGCCAATATTATATATTAAATTATATTCTGATCATTTATTCATATTATAAATAATATAATATATGCTGGAATATATTCCAAATTTATAGTTGCTATAATTATATGTTCCAATGAAAAAGAATTATAATGAACCATTATATTTTTCTCATTATCAAATCATATAATATTTCGGCAAAAATATGCCTATGAATTCTTATATTGCATTTATAATATTATATAATTCACCAGTTACCCAAAATTATATTTTTAACAATATATATCTTTTCCATGGTGTACACCATGACTTCAAAATGAAGTCGACTTCACGTGAATTCAGTGTCTGACTTCAATGACTTCAACAGAATATGAATTCAATGACTTCAAGCGCTGATCAATGTGACTTCATGACTGCAATTGACTACCAATGACTTCATCAATTTGTAATCAGTGACTTCAAGTAGAATGAAGTCATTGAAATCACACTAAATAAAATGTTACGAATAAAAGAGGGTGGGGGAAAACGGGTTTTTATCATATTGAAACAAAAACTTGTTGTATAAATGACTTATTAGAACTTTTAGATGTTTTTTATTGGAAATATTTTTTAACCACCTTAAAAATACTATCAGGTAGTTTTAAATCCCAACTCTCAGTTATCATAGGAGGTGAAATAGTTTTTCGATACTGTTCAATGTCGATCAACACTGATCTTTTTTCTATTACCATGAACGCGAGCATATTCACTTGAAAATTCTCTGTTACGAAAAGTTCTTCCTTCTGTATAGGCGAAATTCAATATAAACCCTAATAAACATGTGGGGTATTCATTTTCTTTGAATAAACACCAGTCCCTGAAATTGATTTCTTCACATTTTTTGATAAAATATTGCTTTTCGTTACTTAAACGTTCTTTATTTCTACGACTAGTACTTTTCTTCATTTCTTCATCTGCCACAATGCTAGTGAGTGACGGCAGTCCATCGTTAATTATCGCGGTAAATTCAAAACCGGAAATATGTAATTGAAAATGTTATTAATAAGAAAAATAAAAAATATGTTTATCAGTGGAATGTTTTAGGAAAAAAAATATTACATCAATAGATTTCAATCCTCTAATGTTTCGGAGTTCCGAATCGTCTCGGTGTGAGTTGGGTGGCGAGCGCCAATCATGAAGTGCCGTGCATTCGTATGAGTGAATTGCGAGAGTAGTAGTGTTTGCGTGAGTCCCTTTGAAGATTCGACAACGTTGCAGCTGAAATAACACCCGGAAATCTCCCATCACTTGATCAAAGTCGTTAAATCGCTTATGGTTATCAGTCTTAAGTCAATGAATATTTGGAAGAAATCAGTCTTGTTCGAACCTTTGACTTGGCAAAACGTATTTAAAAGTCTCTTCATATAAAATATTGTATTTGAGTATCTACTAATTTCTATGAGTTATTCAATCGAATTCTTTAATTCTCTGAACTCTTCGAAGTGAATCATTTCCTTTCATTTATTCTCTTTCCTTTTTCAAATTATTTTCTTTTCTGTTCTAATTTCTTTCTGTGTCACGTCTTTCGTCTCAAAATTTCACCGGCATCATCTCTTCATCGAATTTTTGAAATAATTTTCATGAATTAACATAATGAAAAAGAGACGAAAACATTTTGTGAAATTGAGTATAGATAAGATCTAATAATTTCAAATTATTTCAGTAGCACTGAATTAGATTGGCTTGACAATCTCCTTGGAATTGATAATGAAAAAACGTTACGTAACAAAGCAAAGAAGTTTGTAGAGTAAGTAAAATGATAAAACCAAGGTAAATTTGGAATTTTCAATCCATTAATGAGGCAGAATCAAATTTATCAGTAGAAAACTCTGAAACATATTTAATTATGTAGAGAAATCAAATTTTTTTTCAGTACACGTTTTCGAAGTCTCAAATGAAGCAGAGAAAGTAATCTTTTCAGTTGTTCATTGAATAGATTAATAGTTCCAATGCTGATCATGAAATACACAATTATTCTTGGATTTTTTGCAACAATTTCCGCGGTATCTGCAATACAAAGTGTAAATAAATACAAGGATTCCTTTTTTCTAAACAACTTTCATTCGTAAAAATAAGAAAAAAACATCTCGACTATTCAACTCAACAATTTTTAGATAAATTTTTCTTTCAATTTGAGTAAAGAAACTGCATAATATTTTATGATGTCAAAAAATTTCAAAAAAATTTCAGGGTAATACTGGTTTTCAACGTGTTCGGTATCCAGAAAGATGGCTGAATGCTCTAAAAACATGCTATCAATATGTATCACACGGTATGAAAAACTAATCGAATTATTGATTATTATTCAAGATTCACTTTTGTTAATTTTATTTTGTTGGACAATAGGGAAGACACCTATTTTTTTTTTTAGTTACTATAGATTATAAATGTTATATAAAAAATATCAAAATCATCCTCATGTGCATTTTTCAATTGCAATTGCAAATTGAAAAGTGCATTTTTTCAGTGTGTCAAAAGGACAGTGACGTCATTACACTGCATTGGACTTTAAGCCCGTCCCGCCCTCTGTGTGTTAGTTTTAATTTACCTTTATTTTGATTAATAAATGAATAATTACGAGAAATTCACCCCGATAATGCTTCTAGAGTAATTCGTTGAAAAGTTGAATGGAATAGAATCAAAATAAATCAATTACAATTTACTCCAGCAACACTTAACCTAAATAAAAACTGTCGATATGTTGGTTACCTCAAGTTTATATGCGAAAATAGCGGTGGCGCTACTAGCGAGCAAACTGGAAACTAATAATTCAGTGTAATGACGTCATATCTGGAAAACGTTGAGTTCAAACATCTAATTTTGAATTGATTATTATTAATAATAATTGATATAAAAATAGAAAATTTGATGTGCTACAGTATTCTGAGATATTATGCATTATGTATAACGTAGTATTATACAAAAAAAAAATATGTGCCTTCCCTATTGCAGCGACCGTGATGAGCTTCGCTACGTATAGCATGGAAACAGCAACTCCAGATTCCAAATGTCTTGCATTATGTGTTTACACTGAATCGGGAGTGGTAACTATCGAATATATTTATATTTCATACTCAATTTATTTTGAATTACTAAAAATCCATGTATATATACATGAATTTTGCACAATTTGAAATCAAGTTTAGAATAGGAAAAGAGATTGCAATTAGAATATTGAAATGATTGAGTGACTTCAAATTTTTATAAAAATGTTTTATTTAATTTATGATTATCTGATCGACATCTTGACACGAAGCCCAGAAGAATAATAATGTCTTTCTTAATTTCTCTCTTGACAACCGATTGTTTTGCTGCTAACTTCATTTATTATGTATTGATCGTTAGCCAGAAGAATCAATGAAGAGTTCTTGATTTCGTTACAATATTTTTGGAAAATCCGAATTTTTTGGAAAATTGCAAAATTATAATTACCACAATTATACATTTCATATCACAAATTTCCCAAGTTTCTCAATGAAATCATCCTTTTTTCCAAAGATAAGTTAGGAAAATGCAACTATCCATCTTAGATATCTATGTGTACATTTTTTAAAATTAGATTTTTGAGAACATTTTTGGGGCAATTTGGGAGGTATTAACGGATTCTGACTCCCAAGGAACTGCCAGGACAAAATATTGTCCCGGCTTAATAATTTAATTGACTTTTCAAATTTTGATATTTTAACTTCTATCTCAGGATTTTTTCATCAGTCTTGTGAAATAGTCACTATGTTATTAATTCGAACATCATCAGTTTGTAGATGGCAGGTTCGACCCATCAGCAATTGAAATTTTTTTGAGAAAACATATTGGTCCACATTATTTGCTGGAAAAAGTTGTAAAAATGTTCAAAGCTGCGGCTGATGCAGGTAATAAAATACTGGAATTTTCAGAAAAATAATAATTACTATTTTATTTCTTTTTATAAATTAATCAAGCTTTCATTTCTGCAAATTACACAGGAAATGCAAAAGTTGGAGGAAATGCCGACAAAGTTTATGCGTATCATACCACATTCGGTACTCTTGAGAATCACAGGATATGGAATGCAATATTTCGTCAGGTTAACGATTCTTGAAAAATGAAACATCTCTAGAACCATATCTAAAGAAAATGAATAACTGAAATTTTTCTTTTCAAAATAGCTGATTTCTATTATTATGAGGAATTGAGAGTATCGATAGAGTTATGTAGTGCAAAGCGAGCATTTGAGCCTTTATCATTTTGTTTAACGCGATTATTATTATTTGTATTATTGTTTCACGTTATTGTTTAAAGTGTCGGTCCTCCGATGTATGTTCTGAATAAAGATACAAGTGTTTAATATTTAAAAAAAAGTAAATGTGTTGAGTTTCTTACAAGTATGGTATCCAGTTTTCAGCCCTTAGAATCCTTGCAAAAAAAATGACTTCAAAAAAGACATATCTCCATCAATTTCCGGGATATTCCATTTAGAATAATTACAAAATCAATTTTCTTCCTTTAGTTTTACCTGTTCACTATCAATTTTGCGTAACGGATATATACACGGTCAGCACTCTATGATTCTTATCCTCATCCTCCACTTACCACATTGCAGCAATGAAGAACTCCGCCTAACCAATCCTTCGCCGTTGAGACAGTCACTCCCTTCCATGATCAGAAGAGTAACAAGAAAATTTTGTGAAATTCATCCATCATAAGACCTTAAAATCTAAAATTATTTCATTTGCACCAATTGAGATCGGCTTGGCAGCTCTCTTGAAATTAATAACGAAGAATCTTATGCAAAAAGAATGCAGAGAAATTCTTAGTAGTTTTCCAGATTTGAAAAAGTACTGAGAAGATCAAACAAACGAAGAATTGGATATTCGGTTCAAAAACAACGAAAAAGATAAATTTATCAGTGAAAAAAAAAAAAAATTTAATTTTTAATAATTTTCAGGAAACAAGTACATAGAGCATAAAAATGCGTCCTTTTGTTCACCCTAGTCAATAACGTGAATGCTTCACGTGGAATAATATCAACCATTTAATTTTATCATACATATTCGAGAAAAAGAAAAAAAAAATTTTTAATTAAATTGAAAAACACATATAATTCTAATTCAGATTTAGAAAATTACGAAATTACCATCTGGAATTGTAAATCCACCGGTATTCCACTGAATATTCTGCAAACACTACTGTGGCGTCGGATTTTTACTGTCGTATCACGATACGTCCACGTATGTGCTGTAAGATAAACTCAACTATATAAAAAAAAATTTTCTTTTTTTTTTAAACGTGTCAAAATTTGCAAACGAATCAGCAGAAGTAATTCCAGTGGTTGATCGAATATATCAATAATTCCGACATTAATCATGAACTATACAATTATTTTGGGATTTTTCGCAATAATTCTTGCAGTGTCTGCAATGCCGCAAAGTGTAAATAAATACAAGTATTGTTGTGTCCTCATCAACTTCAATTCTTCATAAGAAAAAGACATCCAGCCTATTGAATTCAACTATTCTATAAATGAATTTTTCTCTCAAATCAAATGAAGATGACTTATAATATCGTAGACCTAAAGTGGAAAAGGCGTAAATGCTACACGTTTCATATCATGTTACGCCTTTTCCACTCTAGGTCCACAATGTATCATGATTCGACGAAATTTCAAAATTTTTTAGGGTAATCGCGATGTTCAGCGTGTTCGTTTTCCACAACACTGGGCGGATGCTGCAGTCCAATGTATTGGGAATCTTCCAACTGGTATGAATAAATATGTAAATTATTAGTCGTCGATTAAAAATGAACTTCGTTGGTTCAATTCCGTTGGATTATTTCAGAAGTCTACCATGACTACTTGGCGGGCAACCTGGCATTAGCGAGTAGAGCTGCCAGACTTGTTGCATTATGTTATTACTCTGAAGCGGGACTGGTAACTATCGAAAATACATAAATTCTTCATAATTCAAATGGAATTTTAGAATAAGGGAAGAGATTTGAAGTGTGATTTGATGTTCTGCATAGTGAAAATCACTTGAAATTAGTGAACCCTCTTCAGACAAGACTTTTTGATAATACTTATTGCAAGGCTGAGGAAATTCGCAATCGGAATCAAAGGTCACAAGCGATTTTTGAAAAAATTTCAACTATTCGACCTTTTTGCTTCCGAATGGAAGCATTGTAATCGTCATTTTTTTTCGAATTTGAGATTTCATCGGATTATGACTCCAAATGTTCTAAAATGTCGGAAAAAAATATTTTTTTCACATGTCTGTGTGTATGTATGTGTGTGTGTGTGTGTGTATGTGTGTGATGACAGGTTTCATCACTTTATGCGGAAACGGCTGCATGTATCGATATGAAACTTTGAGGGGATATTCACTACGCGAGCGCAATGCTCTCTTCGGAATTTCAGCTAAATCGGTTCATTGGTTCTTGAAAAAAAGCGAATTGTCAAAAAATCGTTTTTTCGAGTTTTCTCAGCGAAAAATCAATTTACAGCGTCTATCCTCCGCGAGGAGATGCGCGCTGATGAGGCGCACATTAAACCCCGGGGCTGACCAGGGATCCAATCTTTAGTTTTTTTTTTACCATTTTTTTACTATGATTTTTGAAAAATCGCGGTTATTGCGATAACTCAAAAAATAGTTGAGCTAGAGACTTCAAATTTAGTGTGTTTATACATTTTATGAGTGCCAGCTTTGCTATTGAATTTCAGCTAAATCAGTTCAATAGTTCTCGAGAAAAAGTGAATCATCAAAAAATCGTTTTTTCGAGTTTTCTCAGCGAAAAATCAATTTACAGCGTCTATCCTCCGCGAAGAGATGCGCACGGATAGGGCGCACATTAAACCCCGGGGCTGACCAGTGCTCCCATTTTTACTTTTTTTATTATATTTTTTTTACTGTGATTTTTGAAAAATCACGGTTATCGCGATAAGTTAGAAAATATTTGAGTTAGAGACTTCAAATTTCGTTGGTTTGTACATCTTATCAGTGCGAATTTCGGTATTCAATTTCAGCGTAATCGACCGGAAAGCTCCTGAGATACTGTTGAAAAACTATTCCATGCAATGAGCGTATATGCACGGAGCTGCTTGTCTGACCATATCCAAGTTGAGCTTGAAAGATCAATTTAGATGACCATCACCAATCCTAAATATTTCAGATTTTTCAAAGGATTCTTCTACAAGAATGCTGAAATTTTTTTTTTCTTCAGAAATTCACATTTTTTTCAATTTTTTTCAAGGTCACTAGTATTTATCATTTCATCATTAGAAAGTAGAGAATTTTCGCTAAAAAATAAGACCGCATTCATCCTGACATCATTTTAAATTGTTAAAAAATGGAGGGCCAAACATCCCATTCGGAAGCTTCATGCCAATTGCATTGGCGTAATATTGAAAATTCTTTGCGATAAATTTTTCAATAGTAAAGACACTATGAAGTAAATAACGAGGATTGAAATTTACAAAGAATGCCCATGGGGTGAAGCTCCTGCTTGTTTGCAAAATGATTGCGATGGGCAGTCAAAAAATCGTGTATAAGTCCAATTTCAGTCTCCAGGCTAGTGAGTCTGATCATCAAATCTTTAATTTTTACTTTCTTACTCTCAGCATCATTGAAATTGCAAGTTAAGGACCACTGGATAGTTAATGATTCATGTTTAGGGTCCCATCGAGGCAAATCAATCGATTTTTTGCAGAATGATTGCGATGGGCAGTCTAAAAATCGTGTATGAGTCCAATTTCAGTCTCCAGGCTAGTGAGTCTGATCATCAAATCTTTAATTTTTACTTTCTTCCTCTCAGCATCATTGAAATTGCAAGTTAAGGACCACTGGATAGTTAATGATTCATGTTTAGGGTCCCATCGAGGCAAGTCAATCGATTTTTTGCAAAATGATTGCGATGGGCAGTCAAAAAATCGTGTATGAGTCCAATTTCAGTCTCCAGGCTAGTGAGTCTGATCAGCAAATCTTTAATTTTTACTTTCTTACTCTCAGCATCATTGAAATTGCAAGTTAAGGACCACTGGATAGTTAATGATTCATGTTTAGGGTCCCATCGAAGCAAGTCAATCGATTTTTTGCAAAATGATTGCGATGGGCAGTCAAAAAATCGTGTATGAGTCCAATTTCAGTCTCCAGGCTAGTGAGTCTGATCATCAAATCTTTGATTTTTACTTTCTTACTCTCAGCATCATTGAAATTGCAAGTTAAGGACCACTGGATAGTTAATGATTCATGTTTAGGGTCCCATCGAGGCAAGTCAATCGATTTTTTGCAAAATGATTGCGATGGGCAGTCAAAAAATCGTGTATGAGTCCAATTTCAGTCTCCAGGCTAGTGAGTCTGATCATCAAATCTTTAATTTTTACTTTCTTCCTCTCAGCATCATTGAAATTGCAAGTTAAGGACCACTGGATAGTTAATGATTCATGTTTAGGGTCCCATCGAGGCAAGTCAATCGATTTTTTGCAAAATGATCGCGATGGGCAGTCAAAAAATCGTGTATGAGTCCAATTTCAGTCTCCAGGCTAGTGAGTCTGATCGGCAAATCTTTAATTTTTGCTCTCTTACTCTCAGCATCATTGAAATTGCAAGTTAAGGACCACTGGATAGTTAATGATTCATGTTTAGGGTCCCATCGAGGCAAGTCAATCGATTTTTTGCAAAATGATTGCGATGGGCAGTCAAAAAATCGTGTATGAGTCCAATTTCAGTCTCCAGGCTAGTGAGTCTGATCAGCAAATCTTTAATTTTTACTTTCTTACTCTCAGCATCATTGAAATTGCAAGTTAGGGACCACTGGATAGTTAATGATTCATGTTTAGGGTCCCATCGAAGCAAGTCAATCGATTTTTTGCAAAATGATTGCGATGGGCAGTCAAAAAATCGTGTATGAGTCCAATTTCAGTCTCCAGGCTAGTGAGTCTGATCATCAAATCTTTAATTTTTACTTTCTTACTCTCAGCATCATTGAAATTGCAAGTTAAGGACCACTGGATAGTTAATGATTCATGTTTAGGGTCCCATCGAGGCAAGTCAATCGATTTTTTGCAAAATGATCGCGATGGGCAGTCAAAAAATCGTGTATGAGTCCAATTTCAGTCTCCAGGCTAGTGAGTCTGATCGGCAAATCTTTAATTTTTGCTCTCTTACTCTCAGCATCATTGAAATTGCAAGTTAAGGACCACTGGATAGTTAATGATTCATGTTTAGGGTCCCATCGAGGCAAGTCAATCGATTTTTTGCAAAATGATTGCGATGGGCAGTCAAAAAATCGTGTATGAGTCCAATTTCAGTCTCCAGGCTAGTGAGTCTGATCGGCAAATCTTTAATTTGTGCTCTCTTACTCTCAGCATCATTGGAATTGCAAGTTAAGGACCACTGGATAGTTAATGATTCATGTTTAGGGTCCCATCGAGGCAAATCAATCGATTTTTTGCAAAATGATTGCGATGGGCAGTCAAAAAATCGTGTATGAGTCCAATTTTAGTCTCCAGGCTAGTGAGTCTGATCAGCAAATCTTTAATTTTTACTTTCTTACTCTCAGCATCATTGAAATTGCAAGTTAAGGACCACTGGATAGTTAATGATTCATGTTTAGGGTCCCATCGAGGCAAGTCAATCGATTTTTTGCAAAATGATTGCGATGAGCAGTCAAAAAATCGTGTATGAGTCCAATTTCAGTCTCCAGGCTAGTGAGTCTGATCGGCAAATCTTTAATTTTTGCTCTCTTACTCTCAGCATCATTGAAATTGCAAGTTAAGGACCACTGGATAATTAATGATTCATATTTAGGGTCCCATCGAGGAGAATCAATCGATTTTTTGCAAAATGATTGCGATGGGCAGTCAAAAAATCGTGTATGAGTCCAATTTCAGTCTCCAGGCTAGTGAGTCTGATCAGCAAATCTTTAATTTTTACTTTCTTACTCTCAGCATCATTGAAATTGCAAGTTAAGGACCACTGGATAGTTAATGATTCATGTTTAGGGTCCCATCGAGGCAAGTCAATCGATTTTTTGCAAAATGATTGCGATGGGCAGTCAAAAAATCGTGTATGAGTCCAATTTCAGTCTCCAGGCTAGTGAGTCTGATCGGCAAATCTTTAATTTTTGCTCTCTTACTATCAGCATCATTGAAATTGCAAGTTAAGGACCACTGGATAGTTAATGATTCATGTTTAGGGTCCCATCGAAGCAAGTCAATCGATTTTTTGCAATATGATTGCGATGGGCAGTCAAAAAATCGTGTATGAGTCCAATTTCAGTCTCCAGGCTAGTGAGTCTGATCGGCAAATCTTTAATTTGTGCTCTCTTACTCTCAGCATCATTGAAATTGCAAGTTAAGGACCACTGGATAGTTAATGATTCATGTTTAGGGTCCCATCGAGGCAAGTCAATCGATTTTTTGCAAAATGATTGCGATGGGCAGTCAAAAAATCGTGTATGAGTCCAATTTCAGTCTCCAGGCTAGTGAGTCTGATCGGCAAATCTTTAATTTGTGCTCTCTTACTCTCAGCATCATTGAAATTGCAAGTTAAGGACCACTGGATAGTTAATGATTCATGTTTAGGGTCCCATCGAGGCAAGTCAATCGATTTTTTGCAAAATGATTGCGATGGGCAGTCAAAAAATCGTGTATGAGTCCAATTTCAGTCTCCAGGCTAGTGAGTCTGATCGGCAAATCTTTAATTTTTGCTCTCTTACTCTCAGCATCATTGAAATTGCAAGTTAAGGACCACTGGATAGTTAATGATTCATGTTTAGGGTCCCATCGAGGCAAGTCAATCGATTTTTTGCAAAATGATTGCGATGGGCAGTCAAAAAATCGTGTATGAGTCCAATTTCAGTCTCCAGGCTAGTGAGTCTGATCAGCAAATCTTTAATTTTTACTTTCTTACTCTCAGCATCATTGAAATTGCAAGTTAGGGACCACTGGATAGTTAATGATTCATGTTTAGGGTCCCATCGAAGCAAGTCAATCGATTTTTTGCAAAATGATTGCGATGGGCAGTCAAAAAATCGTGTATGAGTCCAATTTCAGTCTCCAGGCTAGTGAGTCTGATCATCAAATCTTTAATTTTTACTTTCTTCCTCTCAGCATCATTGAAATTGCAAGTTAAGGACCACTGGATAGTTAATGATTCATGTTTAGGGTCCCATCGAGGCAAGTCAATCGATTTTTTGCAAAATGATCGCGATGGGCAGTCAAAAAATCGTGTATGAGTCCAATTTCAGTCTCCAGGCTAGTGAGTCTGATCGGCAAATCTTTAATTTTTGCTCTCTTACTCTCAGCATCATTGAAATTGCAAGTTAAGGACCACTGGATAGTTAATGATTCATGTTTAGGGTCCCATCGAGGCAAGTCAATCGATTTTTTGCAAAATGATTGCGATGGGCAGTCAAAAAATCGTGTATGAGTCCAATTTCAGTCTCCAGGCTAGTGAGTCTGATCAGCAAATCTTTAATTTTTACTTTCTTACTCTCAGCATCATTGAAATTGCAAGTTAGGGACCACTGGATAGTTAATGATTCATGTTTAGGGTCCCATCGAAGCAAGTCAATCGATTTTTTGCAAAATGATTGCGATGGGCAGTCAAAAAATCGTGTATGAGTCCAATTTCAGTCTCCAGGCTAGTGAGTCTGATCATCAAATCTTTAATTTTTACTTTCTTACTCTCAGCATCATTGAAATTGCAAGTTAAGGACCACTGGATAGTTAATGATTCATGTTTAGGGTCCCATCGAGGCAAGTCAATCGATTTTTTGCAAAATGATCGCGATGGGCAGTCAAAAAATCGTGTATGAGTCCAATTTCAGTCTCCAGGCTAGTGAGTCTGATCGGCAAATCTTTAATTTTTGCTCTCTTACTCTCAGCATCATTGAAATTGCAAGTTAAGGACCACTGGATAGTTAATGATTCATGTTTAGGGTCCCATCGAGGCAAGTCAATCGATTTTTTGCAAAATGATTGCGATGGGCAGTCAAAAAATCGTGTATGAGTCCAATTTCAGTCTCCAGGCTAGTGAGTCTGATCGGCAAATCTTTAATTTGTGCTCTCTTACTCTCAGCATCATTGGAATTGCAAGTTAAGGACCACTGGATAGTTAATGATTCATGTTTAGGGTCCCATCGAGGCAAATCAATCGATTTTTTGCAAAATGATTGCGATGGGCAGTCAAAAAATCGTGTATGAGTCCAATTTTAGTCTCCAGGCTAGTGAGTCTGATCAGCAAATCTTTAATTTTTACTTTCTTACTCTCAGCATCATTGAAATTGCAAGTTAAGGACCACTGGATAGTTAATGATTCATGTTTAGGGTCCCATCGAGGCAAGTCAATCGATTTTTTGCAAAATGATTGCGATGAGCAGTCAAAAAATCGTGTATGAGTCCAATTTCAGTCTCCAGGCTAGTGAGTCTGATCGGCAAATCTTTAATTTTTGCTCTCTTACTCTCAGCATCATTGAAATTGCAAGTTAAGGACCACTGGATAATTAATGATTCATATTTAGGGTCCCATCGAGGAGAATCAATCGATTTTTTGCAAAATGATTGCGATGGGCAGTCAAAAAATCGTGTATGAGTCCAATTTCAGTCTCCAGGCTAGTGAGTCTGATCAGCAAATCTTTAATTTTTACTTTCTTACTCTCAGCATCATTGAAATTGCAAGTTAAGGACCACTGGATAGTTAATGATTCATGTTTAGGGTCCCATCGAGGCAAGTCAATCGATTTTTTGCAAAATGATTGCGATGGGCAGTCAAAAAATCGTGTATGAGTCCAATTTCAGTCTCCAGGCTAGTGAGTCTGATCGGCAAATCTTTAATTTTGGCTCTCTTACTATCAGCATCATTGAAATTGCAAGTTAAGGACCACTGGATAGTTAATGATTCATGTTTAGGGTCCCATCGAAGCAAGTCAATCGATTTTTTGCAATATGATTGCGATGGGCAGTCAAAAAATCGTGTATGAGTCCAATTTCAGTCTCCAGGCTAGTGAGTCTGATCGGCAAATCTTTAATTTGTGCTCTCTTACTCTCAGCATCATTGAAATTGCAAGTTAAGGACCACTGGATAGTTAATGATTCATGTTTAGGGTCCCATCGAGGCAAGTCAATCGATTTTTTGCAAAATGATTGCGATGGGCAGTCAAAAAATCGTGTATGAGTCCAATTTCAGTCTCCAGGCTAGTGAGTCTGATCGGCAAATCTTTAATTTGTGCTCTCTTACTCTCAGCATCATTGAAATTGCAAGTTAAGGACCACTGGATAGTTAATGATTCATGTTTAGGGTCCCATCGAGGCAAGTCAATCGATTTTTTGCAAAATGATTGCGATGGGCAGTCAAAAAATCGTGTATGAGTCCAATTTCAGTCTCCAGGCTAGTGAGTCTGATCGGCAAATCTTTAATTTTTGCTCTCTTACTCTCAGCATCATTGAAATTGCAAGTTAAGGACCACTGGATAGTTAATGATTCATGTTTAGGGTCCCATCGAGGCAAGTCAATCGATTTTTTGCAAAATGATTGCGATGGGCAGTCAAAAAATCGTGTATGAGTCCAATTTCAGTCTCCAGGCTAGTGAGTCTGATCAGCAAATCTTTAATTTTTACTTTCTTACTCTCAGCATCATTGAAATTGCAAGTTAGGGACCACTGGATAGTTAATGATTCATGTTTAGGGTCCCATCGAAGCAAGTCAATCGATTTTTTGCAAAATGATTGCGATGGGCAGTCAAAAAATCGTGTATGAGTCCAATTTCAGTCTCCAGGCTAGTGAGTCTGATCATCAAATCTTTAATTTTTACTTTCTTACTCTCAGCATCATTGAAATTGCAAGTTAAGGACCACTGGATAGTTAATGATTCATGTTTAGGGTCCCATCGAGGCAAGTCAATCGATTTTTTGCAAAATGATTGCGATGGGCAGTCAAAAAATCGTGTATGAGTCCAATTTCAGTCTCCAGGCTAGTGAGTCTGATCATCAAATCTTTAATTTTTACTTTCTTCCTCTCAGCATCATTGAAATTGCAAGTTAAGGACCACTGGATAGTTAATGATTCATGTTTAGGGTCCCATCGAGGCAAGTCAATCGATTTTTTGCAAAATGATCGCGATGGGCAGTCAAAAAATCGTGTATGAGTCCAATTTCAGTCTCCAGGCTAGTGAGTCTGATCGGCAAATCTTTAATTTTTGCTCTCTTACTCTCAGCATCATTGAAATTGCAAGTTAAGGACCACTGGATAGTTAATGATTCATGTTTAGGGTCCCATCGAGGCAAGTCAATCGATTTTTTGCAAAATGATTGCGATGGGCAGTCAAAAAATCGTGTATGAGTCCAATTTCAGTCTCCAGGCTAGTGAGTCTGATCGGCAAATCTTTAATTTGTGCTCTCTTACTCTCAGCATCATTGGAATTGCAAGTTAAGGACCACTGGATAGTTAATGATTCATGTTTAGGGTCCCATCGAGGCAAATCAATCGATTTTTTGCAAAATGATTGCGATGGGCAGTCAAAAAATCGTGTATGAGTCCAATTTCAGTCTCCAGGCTAGTGAGTCTGATCAGCAAATCTTTAATTTTTACTTTCTTACTCTCAGCATCATTGAAATTGCAAGTTAAGGACCACTGGATAGTTAATGATTCATGTTTAGGGTCCCATCGAGGCAAGTCAATCGATTTTTTGCAAAATGATTGCGATGAGCAGTCAAAAAATCGTGTATGAGTCCAATTTCAGTCTCCAGGCTAGTGAGTCTGATCGGCAAATCTTTAATTTTTGCTCTCTTACTCTCAGCATCATTGAAATTGCAAGTTAAGGACCACTGGATGGTTAATGATTCATGTTTAGGGTCCCATCGAGGAGAATCAATCAATTTTCTGCAAAATGATTGCGATGGGCAGTCAAAAAATCGTGTATGAGTCCAATTTCAGTCTCCAGGCTAGTGAGTCTGATCAGCAAATCTTTAATTTTTACTTTCTTACTCTCAGCATCATTGAAATTGCAAGTTAAGGACCACTGGATAGTTAATGATTCATGTTTAGGGTCCCATCGAGGCAAGTCAATCGATTTTTTGCAATATGATTGCGATGGGCAGTCAAAAAATCGTGTATGAGTCCAATTTCAGTCTCCAGGCTAGTGAGTCTGATCGGCAAATCTTTAATTTGTGCTCTCTTACTCTCAGCATCATTGAAATTGCAAGTTAAGGACCACTGGATAGTTAATGATTCATGTTTAGGGTCCCATCGAGGCAAGTCAATCGATTTTTTGCAAAATGATTGCGATGGGCAGTCAAAAAATCGTGTATGAGTCCAATTTCAGTCTCCAGGCTAGTGAGTCTGATCGGCAAATCTTTAATTTTTGCTCTCTTACTCTCAGCATCATTGAAATTGCAAGTTAAGGACCACTGGATAGTTAATGATTCATGTTTAGGGTCCCATCGAGGCAAGTCAATCGATTTTTTGCAAAATGATTGCGATGGGCAGTCAAAAAATCGTGTATGAGTCCAATTTCAGTCTCCAGGCTAGTGAGTCTGATCGGCAAATCTTCAATTTTTGCTCTCTTACTCTCAGCATCATTGAAATTGCAAGTTAAGGACCACTGGATAGTTAATGATTCATGTTTAGGGTCCCATCGAGGAGAATCAATCGATTTTTTGCAAAATGATTGCGATGGGCAGTCAAAAAATCGTGTATGAGTCCAATTTCAGTCTCCAGGCTAGTGAGTCTGATCAGCAAATCTTTAATTTTTACTTTCTTACTCTCAGCATCATTGAAATTGCAAGTTAAGGACCACTGGATAGTTAATGATTCATGTTTAGGGTCCCATCGAGGCAAGTCAATCGATTTTTTGCAAAATGATTGCGATGGGCAGTCAAAAAATCGTGTATGAGTCCAATTTCAGTCTCCAGGCTAGTGAGTCTGATCGGCAAATCTTTAATTTGTGCTCTCTTACTCTCAGCATCATTGAAATTGCAAGTTAAGGACCACTGGATAGTTAATGATTCATGTTTAGGGTCCCATCGAGGCAAGTCAATCGATTTTTTGCAAAATGATTGCGATGGGCAGTCAAAAAATCGTGTATGAGTCCAATTTCAGTCTCCAGGCTAGTGAGTCTGATCGGCAAATCTTTAATTTTTGCTCTCTTACTCTCAGCATCATTGAAATTGCAAGTTAAGGACCACTGGATAGTTAATGATTCATGTTTAGGGTCCCATCGAGGCAAGTCAATCGATTTTTTGCAAAATGATTGCGATGGGCAGTCAAAAAATCGTGTATGAGTCCAATTTCAGTCTCCAGGCTAGTGAGTCTGATCAGCAAATCTTTAATTTTTACTTTCTTACTCTCAGCATCATTGAAATTGCAAGTTAGGGACCACTGGATAGTTAATGATTCATGTTTAGGGTCCCATCGAAGCAAGTCAATCGATTTTTTGCAAAATGATTGCGATGGGCAGTCAAAAAATCGTGTATGAGTCCAATTTCAGTCTCCAGGCTAGTGAGTCTGATCGGCAAATCTTTAATTTTTGCTCTCTTACTATCAGCATCATTGAAATTGCAAGTTAAGGACCACTGGATAGTTAATGATTCATGTTTAGGGTCCCATCGAGGCAAATCAATCGATTTTTTGCAAAATGATTGCGATGGGCAGTCAAAAAATCGTGTATGAGTCCAATTTCAGTCTCCAGGCTAGTGAGTCTGATCGGCAAATCTTTAATTTTTGCTCTCTTACTCTCAGCATCATTGAAATTGCAAGTTAAGGACCACTGGATAGTTAATGATTCATGTTTAGGGTCCCATCGAGGCAAGTCAATCGATTTTTTGCAAAATGATTGCGATGGGCAGTCAAAAAATCGTGTATGAGTCCAATTTCAGTCTCCAGGCTAGTGAGTCTGATCGGCAAATCTTTAATTTTTGCTCTCTTACTCTCAGCATCATTGAAATTGCAAGTTAAGGACCACTGGATAGTTAATGATTCATGTTTAGGGTCCCATCGAGGCAAGTCAATCGATTTTTTGCAAAATGATTGCGATGGGCAGTCAAAAAATCGTGTATGAGTCCAATTTCAGTCTCTAGGCTAGTTAGTCTGATCGGCAAATCTTTAATTTGTGCTCTCTTACTCTCAGCATCATTGGAATTGCAAGTTAAGGACCACTGGATAGTTAATGATTCATGTTTAGGGTCCCATCGAGGCAAATCAATCGATTTTTTGCAAAATGATTGCGATGGGCAGTCAAAAAATCGTGTATGAGTCCAATTTCAGTCTCCAGGCTAGTGAGTCTGATCAGCAAATCTTTAATTTTTACTTTCTTACTCTCAGCATCATTGAAATTGCAAGTTAAGGACCACTGGATAGTTAATGATTCATGTTTAGGGTCCCATCGAGGCAAGTCAATCGATTTTTTGCAAAATGATTGCGATGAGCAGTCAAAAAATCGTGTATGAGTCCAATTTCAGTCTCCAGGCTAGTGAGTCTGATCAGCAAATCTTTAATTTTTACTTTCTTACTCTCAGCATCATTGAAATTGCAAGTTAAGGACCACTGGATAGTTAATGATTCATGTTTAGGGTCCCATCGAGGCAAGTCAATCGATTTTTTGCAAAATGATTGCGATGGGCAGTCAAAAAATCGTGTATGAGTCCAATTTCAGTCTCCAGGCTAGTGAGTCTGATCGGCAAATCTTCAATTTTTGCTCTCTTACTATCAGCATCATTGAAATTGCAAGTTAAGGACCACTGGATAGTTAATGATTCATGTTTAGGGTCCCATCGAAGCAAGTCAATCGATTTTTTGCAATATGATTGCGATGGGCAGTCAAAAAATCGTGTATGAGTCCAATTTCAGTCTCCAGGCTAGTGAGTCTGATCGACAAATCTTTAATTTGTGCTCTCTTACTCTCAGCATCATTGGAATTGCAAGTTAAGGACCACTGGATAGTTAATGATTCATGTTTAGGGTCCCATCGAGGCAAGTCAATCGATTTTTTGCAAAATGATTGCGATGGGCAGTCAAAAAATCGTGTATGAGTCCAATTTCAGTCTCCAGGCTAGTGAGTCTGATCGGCAAATCTTTAATTTGTGCTCTCTTACTCTCAGCATCATTGAAATTGCAAGTTAAGGACCACTGGATAGTTAATGATTCATGTTTAGGGTCCCATCGAGGCAAGTCAATCGATTTTTTGCAAAATGATTGCGATGGGCAGTCAAAAAATCGTGTATGAGTCCAATTTCAGTCTCCAGGCTAGTGAGTCTGATCGGCAAATCTTTAATTTTTGCTCTCTTACTCTCAGCATCATTGAAATTGCAAGTTAAGGACCACTGGATAGTTAATGATTCATGTTTAGGGTCCCATCGAGGCAAGTCAATCGATTTTTTGCAAAATGATTGCGATGGGCAGTCAAAAAATCGTGTATGAGTCCAATTTCAGTCTCCAGGCTAGTGAGTCTGATCAGCAAATCTTTAATTTTTACTTTCTTACTCTCAGCATCATTGAAATTGCAAGTTAGGGACCACTGGATAGTTAATGATTCATGTTTAGGGTCCCATCGAAGCAAGTCAATCGATTTTTTGCAAAATGATTGCGATGGGCAGTCAAAAAATCGTGTATGAGTCCAATTTCAGTCTCCAGGCTAGTGAGTCTGATCGGCAAATCTTTAATTTTTGCTCTCTTACTCTCAGCATCATTGAAATTGCAAGTTAAGGACCACTGGATAGTTAATGATTCATGTTTAGGGTCCCATCGAGGCAAGTCAATCGATTTTTTGCAAAATGATTGCGATGGGCAGTCAAAAAATCGTGTATGAGTCCAATTTCAGTCTCCAGGCTAGTGAGTCTGATCGGCAAATCTTTAATTTGTGCTCTCTTACTCTCAGCATCATTGGAATTGCAAGTTAAGGACCACTGGATAGTTAATGATTCATGTTTAGGGTCCCATCGAGGCAAGTCAATCGATTTTTTGCAAAATGATTGCGATGAGCAGTCAAAAAATCGTGTATGAGTCCAATTTCAGTCTCCAGGCTAGTGAGTCTGATCGGCAAATCTTTAATTTTTGCTCTCTTACTCTCAGCATCATTGAAATTGCAAGTTAAGGACCACTGGATAATTAATGATTCATATTTAGGGTCCCATCGAGGAGAATCAATCGATTTTTTGCAAAATGATTGCGATGGGCAGTCAAAAAATCGTGTATGAGTCCAATTTCAGTCTCCAGGCTAGTGAGTCTGATCAGCAAATCTTTAATTTTTACTTTCTTACTCTCAGCATCATTGAAATTGCAAGTTAAGGACCACTGGATAGTTAATGATTCATGTTTAGGGTCCCATCGAGGCAAGTCAATCGATTTTTTGCAAAATGATTGCGATGGGCAGTCAAAAAATCGTGTATGAGTCCAATTTCAGTCTCCAGGCTAGTGAGTCTGATCGGCAAATCTTTAATTTTTGCTCTCTTACTATCAGCATCATTGAAATTGCAAGTTAAGGACCACTGGATAGTTAATGATTCATGTTTAGGGTCCCATCGAAGCAAGTCAATCGATTTTTTGCAATATGATTGCGATGGGCAGTCAAAAAATCGTGTATGAGTCCAATTTCAGTCTCCAGGCTAGTGAGTCTGATCGGCAAATCTTTAATTTGTGCTCTCTTACTCTCAGCATCATTGAAATTGCAAGTTAAGGACCACTGGATAGTTAATGATTCATGTTTAGGGTCCCATCGAGGAGAATCAATCGATTTTTTGCAAAATGATTGCGATGGGCAGTCAAAAAATCGTGTATGAGTCCAATTTCAGTCTCCAGGCTAGTGAGTCTGATCAGCAAATCTTTAATTTTTACTTTCTTACTCTCAGCATCATTGAAATTGCAAGTTAAGGACCACTGGATAGTTAATGATTCATGTTTAGGGTCCCATCGAGGCAAGTCAATCGATTTTTTGCAAAATGATTGCGATGGGCAGTCAAAAAATCGTGTATGAGTCCAATTTCAGTCTCCAGGCTAGTGAGTCTGATCGGCAAATCTTTAATTTTTGCTCTCTTACTCTCAGCATCATTGAAATTGCAAGTTAAGGACCACTGGATAGTTAATGATTCATGTTTAGGGTCCCATCGAGGAGAATCAATCGATTTTTTGCAAAATGATTGCGATGGGCAGTCAAAAAATCGTGTATGAGTCCAATTTCAGTCTCCAGGCTAGTGAGTCTGATCGGCAAATCTTTAATTTGTGCTCTCTTACTCTCAGCATCATTGAAATTGCAAGTTAAGGACCACTGGATAGTTAATGATTCATGTTTAGGGTCCCATCGAGGCAAGTCAATCGATTTTTTGCAAAATGATTGCGATGGGCAGTCAAAAAATCGTGTATGAGTCCAATTTCAGTCTCCAGGCTAGTGAGTCTGATCGGCAAATCTTTAATTTGTGCTCTCTTACTCTCAGCATCATTGGAATTGCAAGTTAAGGACCACTGGATAGTTAATGATTCATGTTTAGGGTCCCATCGAGGCAAATCAATCGATTTTTTGCAAAATGATTGCGATGGGCAGTCAAAAAATCGTGTATGAGTCCAATTTCAGTCTCCAGGCTAGTGAGTCTGATCAGCAAATCTTTAATTTTTACTTTCTTACTCTCAGCATCATTGAAATTGCAAGTTAAGGACCACTGGATAGTTAATGATTCATGTTTAGGGTCCCATCGAGGCAAGTCAATCGATTTTTTGCAAAATGATTGCGATGAGCAGTCAAAAAATCGTGTATGAGTCCAATTTCAGTCTCCAGGCTAGTGAGTCTGATCGGCAAATCTTTAATTTTTGCTCTCTTACTCTCAGCATCATTGAAATTGCAAGTTAAGGACCACTGGATGGTTAATGATTCATGTTTAGGGTCCCATCGAGGAGAATCAATCAATTTTCTGCAAAATGATTGCGATGGGCAGTCAAAAAATCGTGTATGAGTCCAATTTCAGTCTCCAGGCTAGTGAGTCTGATCAGCAAATCTTTAATTTTTACTTTCTTACTCTCAGC
Source organism: Aleiodes leptofemur (assembly GCA_963942555.1). Lineage (NCBI taxonomy): Eukaryota > Metazoa > Arthropoda > Insecta > Hymenoptera > Braconidae > Aleiodes > Aleiodes leptofemur. The sequence continues at coordinate 13,611,509 of OZ012619.1, forward strand.
ATCATTGAAATTGCAAGTTAAGGACCACTGGATAGTTAATGATTCATGTTTAGGGTCCCATCGAGGCAAGTCAATCGATTTTTTGCAATATGATTGCGATGGGCAGTCAAAAAATCGTGTATGAGTCCAATTTCAGTCTCCAGGCTAGTGAGTCTGATCGGCAAATCTTTAATTTGTGCTCTCTTACTCTCAGCATCATTGAAATTGCAAGTTAAGGACCACTGGATAGTTAATGATTCATGTTTAGGGTCCCATCGAGGCAAGTCAATCGATTTTTTGCAAAATGATTGCGATGGGCAGTCAAAAAATCGTGTATGAGTCCAATTTCAGTCTCCAGGCTAGTGAGTCTGATCGGCAAATCTTTAATTTTTGCTCTCTTACTCTCAGCATCATTGAAATTGCAAGTTAAGGACCACTGGATAGTTAATGATTCATGTTTAGGGTCCCATCGAGGCAAGTCAATCGATTTTTTGCAAAATGATTGCGATGGGCAGTCAAAAAATCGTGTATGAGTCCAATTTCAGTCTCCAGGCTAGTGAGTCTGATCGGCAAATCTTTAATTTTTGCTCTCTTACTCTCAGCATCATTGAAATTGCAAGTTAAGGACCACTGGATAGTTAATGATTCATGTTTAGGGTCCCATCGAGGAGAATCAATCGATTTTTTGCAAAATGATTGCGATGGGCAGTCAAAAAATCGTGTATGAGTCCAATTTCAGTCTCCAGGCTAGTGAGTCTGATCAGCAAATCTTTAATTTTTACTTTCTTACTCTCAGCATCATTGAAATTGCAAGTTAAGGACCACTGGATAGTTAATGATTCATGTTTAGGGTCCCATCGAAGCAAGTCAATCGATTTTTTGCAAAATGATTGCGATGGGCAGTCAAAAAATCGTGTATGAGTCCAATTTCAGTCTCCAGGCTAGTGAGTCTGATCATCAAATCTTTGATTTTTACTTTCTTACTCTCAGCATCATTGAAATTGCAAGTTAAGGACCACTGGATAGTTAATGATTCATGTTTAGGGTCCCATCGAGGCAAGTCAATCGATTTTTTGCAAAATGATTGCGATGGGCAGTCAAAAAATCGTGTATGAGTCCAATTTCAGTCTCCAGGCTAGTGAGTCTGATCGGCAAATCTTTAATTTTTGCTCTCTTACTCTCAGCATCATTGAAATTGCAAGTTAAGGACCACTGGATAGTTAATGATTCATGTTTAGGGTCCCATCGAGGCAAGTCAATCGATTTTTTGCAAAATGATTGCGATGGGCAGTCAAAAAATCGTGTATGAGTCCAATTTCAGTCTCCAGGCTAGTGAGTCTGATCAGCAAATCTTTAATTTTTACTTTCTTACTCTCAGCATCATTGAAATTGCAAGTTAGGGACCACTGGATAGTTAATGATTCATGTTTAGGGTCCCATCGAGGCAAGTCAATCGATTTTTTGCAAAATGATTGCGATGGGCAGTCAAAAAATCGTGTATGAGTCCAATTTCAGTCTCCAGGCTAGTGAGTCTGATCATCAAATCTTTAATTTTTACTTTCTTACTCTCAGCATCATTGAAATTGCAAGTTAAGGACCACTGGATAGTTAATGATTCATGTTTAGGGTCCCATCGAGGCAAGTCAATCGATTTTTTGCAAAATGATTGCGATGGGCAGTCAAAAAATCGTGTATGAGTCCAATTTCAGTCTCCAGGCTAGTGAGTCTGATCATCAAATCTTTAATTTTTACTTTCTTCCTCTCAGCATCATTGAAATTGCAAGTTAAGGACCACTGGATAGTTAATGATTCATGTTTAGGGTCCCATCGAGGCAAGTCAATCGATTTTTTGCAAAATGATCGCGATGGGCAGTCAAAAAATCGTGTATGAGTCCAATTTCAGTCTCCAGGCTAGTGAGTCTGATCGGCAAATCTTTAATTTTTGCTCTCTTACTCTCAGCATCATTGAAATTGCAAGTTAAGGACCACTGGATAGTTAATGATTCATGTTTAGGGTCCCATCGAGGCAAGTCAATCGATTTTTTGCAAAATGATTGCGATGGGCAGTCAAAAAATCGTGTATGAGTCCAATTTCAGTCTCCAGGCTAGTGAGTCTGATCGGCAAATCTTTAATTTGTGCTCTCTTACTCTCAGCATCATTGGAATTGCAAGTTAAGGACCACTGGATAGTTAATGATTCATGTTTAGGGTCCCATCGAGGCAAATCAATCGATTTTTTGCAAAATGATTGCGATGGGCAGTCAAAAAATCGTGTATGAGTCCAATTTCAGTCTCCAGGCTAGTGAGTCTGATCAGCAAATCTTTAATTTTTACTTTCTTACTCTCAGCATCATTGAAATTGCAAGTTAAGGACCACTGGATAGTTAATGATTCATGTTTAGGGTCCCATCGAGGCAAGTCAATCGATTTTTTGCAAAATGATTGCGATGAGCAGTCAAAAAATCGTGTATGAGTCCAATTTCAGTCTCCAGGCTAGTGAGTCTGATCGGCAAATCTTTAATTTTTGCTCTCTTACTCTCAGCATCATTGAAATTGCAAGTTAAGGACCACTGGATAGTTAATGATTCATGTTTAGGGTCCCATCGAGGCAAATCAATCGACTTTTTGCGAATGATTGCGATGGGCAGTCAAAAAATCGTGTATGAGTCCAATTTCAGTCTCCAGGCTAGTGAGTCTGATCATCAAATCTTTAATTTTTACTTTCTTACTCTCAGCATCATTGAAATTGCAAGTTAAGGACCACTGGATAGTTAATGATTCATGTTTAGGGTCTCATCGAGGCAACTCAATCGATTTTTGCTTCCGAATGGAAGCATTGTAATCGTCATTTTTTTCGAATTTGAGATTTCATCGGATTATGACTCCAAATGTTCTAAATGTCGGAAAAAAATATTTTTTCACATGTCTGTGTGTATGTATGTGTGTGTGTGTGTGTGTGTGTATGTGTGTGATGACACGTTTCATCACTTTATGTGGAAACGGCTGCATGTATCGATATGAAACTTTAAGGGAATATTCACTACGCGAGCGCAATGCTCTCTGCGAAATTTCAGCTGAATCGGTTCAATGGTTCTCGAAAAAAAGCGAATTGTCAAAAAATCGTTTCTTCGAGTTTTCTCAGCGAAAAATCAATTTACAGCGTTTATCCTCCGCGAGGAGATGTGCACGGACAGGGCGCACATTAAACCCCAGGGCTGACCAGTGCTCCCATTTTTACTTTTTTTATTATATTTTTTTTTTACTGTGATTTTTGAAAAATCACGGTTATCGCGATAAGTTAAAAAATATTTGAGTTAGAGACTTCAAATCTTATGAGTGCGAATTTCGGTATTAAATTTCAGCGTAATCGACCGAACAGCTCCTGAGATACTGTTGAAAAACTATTCCATGCAATGAGCGTATATACACGGAGCTGCTTGTCTGACCATATCCAAGTTGAGCTTGAAAGATCAATTTAGATGACCATCACCAATCATAAAAATTTCAGATTTTTCAAAGGATTCTTCTACAAGAATGCTGAAATTTTTTTTCTTCAAAAATTTAAATTTTTTTCAATTTTTTTTAAGGTCATTAGCATTTATCATTTCATCATTAGAAAGTAGATAATTTTCGCTAAAAAAGAAGACCGCATTCATCCTGATATCATTTTAAATTTATGAAAAATGGAGAGCTAAACATCCCATTCGGAAGCTTCATGCCAATTGCATTGGCGTAATATTAAAAGTTCTTTGCGATAAATTTTTCAATAGTAAAGACACTATCAAGTAAATAACGAGGATTGTAATTTACAAAGAATGCCCATGGGGTGAAGCCCCTGCTTGTTTAGGCTCGAATTAGGGCTTAACCTTCCAATATTCGAAAACATTCATTTTTTGTTGATATATATGTTTCTAAGTTTTGCGAAGCGCAGAAGTTCAAATCGCAGGAGGAAGTTGAGATCATCTATTACGAATTTAGGTGATTTTGAATCAATTTCTATCAATTTTTGATGGACTTATGGGGGAGAAAGTGATTTTCATGGAGTAATGTATAAGTACCTAAAAAATTAATGAAATCTGGATAAGAACCACATCAATCGATGACAGATGATCTCAAATTTCATCTCAATTGTGAATTTCTGTGCTAAAACACTTACAACCAGGGAAATTTGCAAAAAAATAGAAATTTTTCAAAAATTGGAAATGTTTAACTTCCATTTCCGTTTTTAAAAAGATCTAATATGTGAAAAAATCACATAAAATCCTTTCTATTATACGTTTCCCATCACAAATTCGTCCAGCTCTTCAATGGAATCATCAAAAACCAATTAATCCCAAAAAGTCTTATTGCAATAGCTGCTATTCTACTGTCCTTGTTAATTTAAGGATGTTCTACACCTACCGTAAGCGGGGGTTGTGCGGCATGAGAGGGGCAGTGATTTCGTCAGTGTTCCAATCCCTGAACATGAAATAATGAGTTTTGAAAATCCTCATTAAAATGATTTTCAGGGAATTATGGAACGCTGTAGGTGTTCAAATATTATATTATTATCATTACATTTCATAGATATTTTTTTTATCCTTTATTTAATTAGTTTGAGAATTATTTGGAAAAAAGCGTTGAATTCTAGGGAATTCTGGCGACACAAGTTGGCAGCACTTACGTGAAATCGACAATTTTGCAAGCATTTTTATTAATTTTAATGCCAATTATTGACTCAATTGTTGTATAAAAATGAACAAATTGTGCGGGGGGTTATTTCTCACCTATATCCGAAGTTTCATCAAATTTGAACAATTTTTTGAAAAGTTTCTTAAGCTTTTGTGAATTTCCCATAAGAATCATGTTAAAAATGGTTTTTAAAAAATTTATAACTTTTAAACCAGATATGAAAAAAATCCAAAATTTCGCATACGGTTTCTTTATAAATTGGAGAACCTTGGAAAAAAATTTCATTGAAATCGTACATTTTTAAGTTCTAATAAAATACCGGTAGAACATCCTTGAACGATGGTTATTAAAAAATTCATAACTTTTCAACCAGGTATGAAAAAAATTCAAAATTTTGCATACGGTTTTTTTATGATTTGGAGAACCTTGGAAAAAAATTTCAATGAAATCGTACATTTTTAAATTTTGATAAAATACCGGTAGAATATCCTTAAGTGAATTTTCAATTTTTTATATTTTAACTTCTGTCTCGAGATTTTTTCATAATTCTTATGAAGTGATTACTATGTTTCTAATTTGAGCCTTATCAGTTTGTAGACGGTAGATTTGACGTAACAGCAATTGAAAATTTTTTGAAAGATCACATTGGTTCCCATAATTCACTGAACAAGCTTCTAGACGTGTTCAGAAGAGCGGCTGATGCAGGTAAGGATACTATGAAACTTTAATAATAATAATTTTCATCCATTTTCATCTTTATGAAATAATTAAACTTTGATTTTCATGAACGACACAGGAAATGCAGCGGTGGGAGATCATGACGTCAAGGCTTTTGCCTATCATGCCGTACTTGTTCTTCCGGAAGCTAAAAATTTATTCAGTGCAATATTCCGTTCAGTTCGGGGTTCCAAGTAGAATCCAACAACTCCAAAACCATATGTAAAGGAAATGGATTATTCCAATTTTTCCATCCGAGATAATTGATTACTATTATTAGAAATGTAAATTAGTTCTCAACGTTCTTGAAGTAAACATTTAAATTTATTCTTATCTTTGTAAATCACCTTCTCAATCAAAGTATTGAGTAAGCAATTAAATATAAATATCATGGAGTTCGTCTTAATTTACAGGAAAAGTTCATCAATAAAAATATGAATGGTTTTGATTTTTTTAAATTAATCTCCATTAGTTTTAATATTGTTAAATGAATTTTGAAATGGAGAATAAACAAACACTTAGCCTTACCAATCCTTGAGACAAAAATTCTTTCGAGCAGTTCTCCCAGCTTGATAGAGCCGGCATGGATCAAGATTCAGGAATCTATATTCGATCAATCTTGATTTCAACACAAAATCATTATTGGATTGCTCCTCGATCATTTATGCTCCTCTAAGTCCTTTCCCAACTTGAAGAAGACCAAGTCTCCAAACATGTATATCCCAAGATTCTCTTAGTCTTGGTTCTATGATCACGATGACTGATGCAAGCCTGAGGACTGATGTTTCTTGTACGATTTCCTGAAATTCACCACAGGCTGCATACTTTTCTAGACTTTTTTCCCTTTTTTTATGAATCTATATCATTTGGTGATATCTTTTGTCATCGATTCGTGTGTTCGAAAATGGATGATTTTCCTTGGGATTTGCAGATGATTCCTAGGATTGAGGTGGTCTGGGGGTGGACATTGTTCGAAGGTAAAAAGTGAGTGAAAGTCAAAGTTCATTAACCGTTAATGTACAGTTGAGTTGGATCGTAATTCAAACAGAAATCGATAATTAATATTGTTTACACAGTTAATTGGTTGATTATTGATAGTCCAATTTGTTGATCAACTGAGATATGAAGAAATCTGCGAGTATAGTATCCAATTTTCAGCCCTTAAAATTCTTGCAAAAAAAAATGACTTTAAAAAGGGCGTATCTCCATCAATTTCTGGGATATTCCATTTAGAATCATTACAAAATAAATTCTCTTCCTCCTGTTTTACCTGTTCACTATTAATTTTGCGTAACGGATCTATACACGCTCGGCATTCTACTATTTGGCTATCTGGTATATGTATTCATAGCATTTTGCAGTGATATGAAAAGAGAGCATCCTCTTTTTTCCATCTAAACTTGATCTCAATCAACATGATTCTTCTGACAAAAACATTTAACATATAACAAACACATTTTGTAAAATTCATCCTCCATAAGATTTACAAATCTGAAATTATTCCATTTGCCTCAATTGCGATTGGCTTACCATCCTTTTGGATTTAATGATGAAGAATATTATTCAAGAGAATGCAGAGGTTTTGAAAAATTACGAAGAAGATCAAACTAACGAAAAATAGAATATTTGTCTTGAAAAGCAAAGAAAAAGTTAGATTTATCAGTTTAATATTCTATAAATACTGCTTTGACGTCAAACTGTTGCTGTCGTGTTACGGCAATGGATTAATGGGCTCCGATGGATTTTCAAACCTGAAGTTCAGAATTTAATGAAGATAAGGATAAAAATACGTCCACGTATGTGCTGTAAGATAACGAATTCGACTCTATATAAGAAAAAAATATTCTTTTTACTTCTTGCAAACGTGTCAAAATTTAAAAACGGATTAGAAATTGTTTCCAGTTATTCATCGAATAAATCAATGAATCCGACGTTAATCATGAAGCATACAATTATTTTGAGATTTTTTGCAATAATTCTTTCGTTGTCTGCAATGACACAACGTGTAAGTAAATACAAATATTCTTTTTTCTCCATCAACTCCAATCCTACACAAGGAAAAGACGTACAAGCTATTGAATTCGACTATTCTTTCAATGATTTTTTTTCTCAAATTGAATGAAGAAGACTGAGGTCAAGAAATTTTCAAAATTTTCAGGTTAACGCTGGTTTTGTTCAGCGTGTTGATTTTCCACAACGCTGGGCGGATGCTGCAGGCCAATGCCTTAAGGATGCCCCAACTGGTATGAATAAATAATCAAATGATCAATCGTCAATTGAAAATGAATTTCATTTATCTAATTCCGTTGGATTATTTCAGAAACAATCCAGCAGTACGTGTTGGGTGACGTCACATCCGCATCTAGAGCTGCCAGACTTCTTGCATTATGTTATTACACGGAAGCGGGGCTGGTAAATATTGAAAATACATGAATTTTTTATAATTCGAATGGAATTTTAGAATAGGGGAAGAGATTTTAAGTAAAATATGATGTTTAACATTGTGAAAATCACTTGAAATTGGCGAACTTTTTCGAGGCAGGATTTTTTTAATAATACCGGTGCAAGGCTGAGGGAATGAGCGATCGAAATTGTTCTATTTTTATATCAATTTTCTATCAAATTTTCTATTTGTATATCAATTATTATTAATAATAATCAATTCAAAATTAGATGTTTGAACTCAACGTTTTCCAGATATGACGTCATTACACTGAATTATTAGTTTCCAGTTTGCTCGTTAGTAGCGCCACCGCTATTTTCGCATATAAACTTGAGATAACCAACATATCGACAGTTTTTATTTAGGTTAAATGTTGCTGGAATAAATTGTAATTGATTTATTTTGATTCTATTCCATTCAACTTTTCAACGAATTACTCTAGAAGCATTATCGGGGTAAATTTCTCGTAATTATTCATTTATCAATCAAAATAAAAGTAAATTAAAACTAACACACAGAGGGCGGGACGGGCTTAAAGTCCAATACAGTGTAATGACGTCACTGTCCATTTGACACACTGAAAAAATGCACTTTTCAATTTGCAATTGCAATTGAAAAATGCACATGAGGATGATTTTGATATTTTTTATATAACATTTATAATCTATAGCAGGTAAAAAAAAAAAAAAAAAAAATAGGTGCCTTCCCTATTGTGAATGTCTGAACTGTAACACTTGCAACCAGGGATATTTGCAAAAGATCAAAATTTCCGAAAAATTGGAGGTGTTCGACCCCCATTTCCGTTTAAAGAGATGGAATATTTTTTTAAAAATCCCATAAAACTATTTCTATTATGCATTCTCCATCACAAAGTCCCACAGCTCTTCAATGGAATCATCAGAAAAATTCAATCCCCAAAAAGTCTCATTGCAGTAGCTGTTATTTCAATATCCTCGTTCATTCAATTGAATTTTCAATTTATTATATTTTAACATCTGCCTCGGCATTTTTTTATTACTCTTATGAAGTGATTACTACGTTACTAATTGGAACCTCGTCAGTTTGTAGACGGTCAATTCGACGCAACAGCAATTGAAAATTTTTTGACAAACCTTATTGGTTCCCGTTATGAACTGGAAATGCTTCAACAAGTTTTCAGAGAAGCGGCTGATGCAGGTAAGGATACTATGAAACTTTAATAATAATAATTTTCATCCATTTTCATCTTTATGAAATAATCAAACTTTTATTTTCATGGACGACACAGGAAATGCAGCGGTGGGAGAAGATGACGTCAAAGCTTTTGCCTATCATGCCGTACTTTCTCGCCCTGCATCTAAACAATTAATCGCTTCAATATTCAGTACATTTATTGGTCGCTAGTAGAATCCAACGTCTTCAAAACCGTATGTGAACTAAATGTATGGTTCAAATTTTTTCATCTAAAATAATTGATTACTATTATTATAAAAATATGAATAGTTTCTATTTTTTGAAATTAATCTCCATTAATTTTAACATTGTTAAATGGATTGTAGAATAGGGAGTAAAAAATAATATCAATGATAATAAAATACTGATAATTCAAATAAATAAAATTCTTTTTCTTCGAATTTATTCGACAATTCCCTTCCGAAAGGTAATGAAAAATAATTCCTCAAGGAAGAATAGAAGTTTCGAGGAAGACGAGAGAATCAGAAAATCGAGAAATGAAAAATTTCATAAAAGGAAAAAATGAAAACTATATTGTAGCACTCCGAATTCTTTACAAAAACTTAGTCATGATCAATTCTCTGAACTGTCCAAAGTTTTTTATTCTTTTCTATCTATTCTCTTTCCTTTTCCGAATTATTTTCATTTCTCCTCAAATCTCATTCTCCGCACCGAATTTTTCCATCAACTTTCCTGAATTAATACGACGAAAAGAGAGACAAAAATATTTTGTGAAATTCATTCAATAGAATCGAATATTTTCAAATTATTTCATTACCATCAATTTAAATTGACTCGATAATTCTCTTGAAAATGATAAAGGAAAATATTGCGCAACAAAGCAAATAAGTTTGGAGAATTACGAAGTTGATCAAACAAACGATAAATTCGATATTCGTCTGGAAATTAAAAATCAATTATATTTATCAGTAGAATTCGGAAAAAAACCACGATTATGTCAAATCGTTGCTGTCGTTCTACGATTGGCTCATTCATGTGGTGTAAAATGACAAAGTTACCTATATAAAGGAAATAAAAATTTTTCTTTGACACGTGTGTCAAGAGTTTCGAACGAAACAGAAGTTTTTTTCTTCATTCGTGTATCGAATTAATTGGGAATCCCGGCGTTAAATCATGAAGTATACAATTATTGTTGGATTTTTCGCAACAATTATTGCGATATCTGCAATGCCGAATGTAAGTACATACAATCCTTTTCTATCCCTGTATCCTTTTTTTCTATAAACTCTCAAATAAGGGAGACTGGGGAAAAACGGATCTCCAGAGTAACATGATTCATGATTTTTTTTTCTGAATAAAGAAACTGGTAGAAAAATCGGAAATTTTTTTTGAAAATATGCTCCAATTTGTGGGCATTATTTAGTTTTTAATTTTTTTATTTGAAAATCTTTGAAATCTTTTTGTAGAGACTTACGCTGAGGAAAAAAAATATTTTCTAGGAATACTGTGGAGTTTGCGTCAATCGAGAATTTGTTTGGGAAAGGATTTTTTTGGATTAAGAAATTAATGTTTTGGCTTATTCCTCAAGTCTGATTAGAATGAATTTGAACATGTTCGCATCAATTAATAAGATGAGTTTTTCGGATGAAAGTCAAATCCTCCAATTTTCTACATCTATTAGAGACCTTAAAACTCAAATCTGTTGCAGATGTCTCTTAGAATCTCTCTTTCTCTCTCCCTTTTCAAATTACAATTTAATTACAATTTGATCTCAATTTTTCGGATTTTGCGGAAATATTGATATTTTCCACATGACTCTCGTAAGTTACACGTTGACAAGTTTTTCGAAATTCCTCTAATCTCTTTTTCCATCGTTCAACTGCTTCCCCCACCAACGCACACCGCAAGCCGGAGAAACGGCTTGATGTCACGCTTCCCCAGTTGTAATCTACCGCCAGTATCAATATAATAATATTTCAAGGCCCCGAGCGCTATATCGGTAAAAAATTTGAAATTATTTAATTTATAATCTAATGACTGCTCGCTACATTCGATCGATTAGTACCTTAAAAAATTCAAAAGTCCAAATTTATAATCCAATGCTAGAGATAATGAAGGAAATATTACTTGAATTATAACTTAAAACAATAAATGATCGCAACGTAAGAAATCGCGTTGCGAGAAAATTGCAATCTCTGAAAAACTTCGATAATGTGGAGGGGGAAAAATGGCTAGTGGGGAGTGAGCAGGTAAGTAGAGGGAACGGAGTAGTCGGGTCAAGCGGCGAGAAACGGGGTTCTCAATGGAGCGAAGGAATTAGCAATGAAGAGTTATTTTTTTGAGGATATCGCAGAATATAAGCGAGATAGCACGATTTTCATTCTGGCCTTTATTGTCAAGGAGAATCAGAGCTACAAGAAAGAGCTTCATAAAAATGGCTCTATTCCTCCTAGTTTTCGAGATATTCTCAAAAAACTGGTGAAAAGAATTTGGAAACTACATATTCTTTCTTGCTTTTCGTTAGTTTTTCATGAACATCTTGGTAACTAATAGAAATACGCGGTTCCACCATCATCCTTCGTTGTAACTCCCAAGATTCTCTATAAAAAAATCAGGTTAAGAAAGATGTATCTCCATTATTGTCGGAAATTTCCACCTGAGGAATTGGACCGAATAAATCAACTTAAAATAGACCTTTAGGGTAGAATGATTGAGGATTTTTTTTGAAGCTGAGGAATTCGCGAAAACATCAGAAAAGATTTGAGAAGATGATGAAATATAGCTCTATTATTGAGGAATTTTTATTTATTTACTAGCTTTTCCCTCCTCACTTCGCTCGGGTCAGATTTTCTAGCAGCTCCTATACTGACTTATAATTATATATAATTCATTAAGGGAAGGTGAGGTAAAACGGACATCCCAATTGAGAAAATCGAGATAGGAATTTTTTGAAAATTCCTTGGAAGGCTGAGGAAGTTTCAAGAACAAAAGATGTGTCAGTATTACTTTTTTCAATTTGAGAAAATTCTTCGTTTTTGCCAAGTTTTGGAAGGATTGCCCCTTTGAAAATCTACAAAAAATTATTTTTTTGGTGATATGCCCGGCTCTATTGGTCATAACAGCCTGGGACTGATCTCAAATAAAAGGTGAACTCATTTCTCCTCAGTCCAGGGGGTTCGAATTTTTTCAAGTCAATTTCTCAAATATTTTCAGGCCATTTTCTGAAGATATGTTTTCGCATTATAAGTGCTTGATAAATGAATAATTTCTTGTTTCAAACTGCGAAATCGATGGAAAATGAGCTCGCCTTTCCTCGGAGATCAATCCCAGATTGCTACAACCGATAGAACCAGAGAGTTTCTCGAAAAACTAAAAATTTTCAAAATCAGAATGGTTTCACCTTTAAGGAAGTTCATCCGGTATGGGATTTAATAGTACGAAAAATCATCACGACTAGCGTAGTGGTTATACGACTAACGTAGTCGTAACCTGTACAGCTGCTATGTACTAGAAATTCTTGTTCGTAGATCATAATTGTTTTTTTGTAAGAAATCGAATTTATAGAAATAATTTTTTCGAAGATCAAATAGAGAAAGGTCAATTCAGCATATTTTCAACTAGTTTTGTATGATTTAATGTGCAAGCATAGCATACATTGCGTTATTCGGAAAGCATTCTTATTGATTTCAAAAAGCGCGCGGTTCTGACGTCACTGTCATGCGAGTAAGACAGAGGTTAACTTCCCGAAAATCAGCATTTTTCAAGACAAATTAATTTATTCTAAAATCACCAAGTATCTAATGCACTTGAGGAAGCTCTTAAAATGTTCTTTACATATTTATTTATCCATTATGAAAGTTTCTCCCCAAAAAACCTGTTAATTGCCATAAATTTCATGTTTATAGACGAAAACCCATAAGGGACCGTGTTAATTGAAAAATCTTTATTTATTAATTTCTCCCAAACAAGATATCGGAAGAGTTTGAAATTTTAACAGGTGACTTTTTAGTTTTTTCAGAACTATATTCAAATTTTTTCATAATTATTGGTCTATTAATTCAGTTACCGGATGAACTCCCTTAAATCTTGAGCAAAAAAATGGCGTTCTTGAGAAATTGGAAAAAAATGGAATCTGATTTATGATTTTTATAGGAAATTTTTTCAGCTTTTTAATGGGATCAACAGAAAGAATCTATCTCCAATATTTTCCTCAATATTGATTGATTTAGTGGGGAAAGCTGGTGTAAAATAGGCATCCCAATTGAACGGTTCGAGATCGAGATTTTTCAAGAATACCATTGTAAAGCTGAGAAAATTTCAGGGATGTCCATCACTATTATTTTTTGTCAATTCATTATTTATATGATTCTCATGAGAAATTTTCTCAGCTTTTCAATGGGATTATCAGAAAAATCTACCTCCAATATTTCCATCGATATTGATTAATTGACCAAGCCGAGAGTGGGATGAATTGAGCATTCCATTTAAGCCGTCCACGATAGAGCTCTTGTAACCATTTTATTGAAAAGTTGAAAAATTTTTAGGTAGAAAACATGTGTCAGTATTGATTTTTCCCAATTCCCGATGATCTCGAGCTTTCTAGAATATTCTTGAACCTTTGAAGAAATTGTAGAATGTTCTCGAACTTTCTGAAACATTGGAAAATATCCCCCAGCCTTTTGCAACATTCTCGAATCTTCAAGAACACTCTAGAAAGTTTTTGAACTCTCTGAGACTATCCAAAATACAGTCGAACCTGGATAAGCGAGACCTGGATAAGCGAGAAAACTGGATAAGTGAGAATAATTAACAGGTCCCTTCATTTTTACCCACGAAAACCTCTTTAAGTGAGAAATAAAAACCTCTTTATCAGAGAGTCATTTTCCATATCCAAACCTCTATAATTGAGACTATCTCTCGCCCTTTACCTCTATAAGCAAGAGTCAAATGAATTTGTTTTCTTTTGCTTACAACGTCTCGTAAATTTCATGAACACAATGTGTATAGTAGTTCATTTTGTAAGTTATTGATTACTCATTACAGTTACTGAGTATCATTCGCTGAGGAAAGTTTGTTACGTTATCGAAATGCCGAAACGCAAAATTAAAGCATATTCATTGAGTGATAAACTAAAAATTGCAAAGGCGTTCGAGGCCGGCAAATCGCGAAAGGAAATACTTAATGAGTTTGGTTTCCCGGAGTCTACCTTTTATAAAATAATAAAGTTCAAAAATTCTATTAAGTCTCAGTGTTCTGAAGGACATGGAAATATTAAGTGGAGCCGACTGTCTGAATTTCCTAACGTTGAGAAGTGTCTTTTAGAATGGATCAATCAAAATTACATTGTTTATATACTTGCAATGCAAATAAGGAATATAATTACGTTTTATTTACATATTTGGCACTCGCATTTTTTCATACCTCTGTAAGAGAGAGAAATTTCTCCTGCACCTCTGTAGGTGAGAAACTCGGATAAGTGAGAAACCTCTATAAGAGAGAAAAATTTCCCGTCCCCTTCAACTCTCACTTATCCAGGTTCGACTGTATTGTCCAATCTTCTGGAACATTTAAAAAAATTCTCGTACCTTGTGGGGCACTGTAGAATGTTTTCGAACTTCCTAGAACATTCTAGAACAATTGGGGATAATTGTGAATGATAGAGCCCACAATAAAATTAATTAATTTAATTTAAATTACCTCAGGAAGGGAGGTGGCGAAAATGATGTGATATATCTTGGTCAAAAATTTGAAGGAAAGTATAGGAACTCGCAATAGCTCAGTGGTCAGAGCACCTGACATGTAATCAGAGGGTCGTGGGTTCAAATTCTGCTTGCGTATTCCATATTTTTTTCCGAAGATTTGACTTTGATAATTATTTAAATTTTATGGGCGCTCTTCTGCACAAATACCCAATTGGGAACAATCTAGAATATTATAGAATATTCTAGAATAATCTAGAACATTCTAGAATTATCTTGAACATTCTAGAACAATGTAGAAGAATCTAGAACATTCCCAGATCTTCTGGAACCTTCTAGAGCATTCCAGAACATTTTCAACTCTTCTAGATCATTCTAGTAAACTTTAGAACGGTCTAGAGCATTATTTCATATCCCCCATCAGGAGGTAATAGGTATAATATTCGCTTTCACCCCCATATCTCAGCAACCAACCTCCATAGCCAAAAACGTAAAACTTCTTCATGGATGGAAGGTGGAGAGCTACCACACCATATTACCCCCATGCGGCTATGGAGGTTGGTTTCTGAGTTTTATGTACACGCACCCAGTAACACACTTTTTTTAAATTATATATAATGATTTATTATTGAAGAAATTACAATTTATTCATTGTTTATCATAAGTAGGTCACTTTATTTCAATCTTTAATCCATACATTTTCAAATTTGGATAGAATTGTAATCATAGTCATAAACATGTTAATGCTAAAAATTTTCAGGCAAAGTCAATAGCCACGTCAACAATGAATAAATTGTAATTCCTTCAATAATAAATGAATAAATAAAAATTCCTCAATAATAAAGATATATTTCATCATCTTCTCAAATTTTTTCGTGAAATCCTCAGCTTCAAAAAAAATCCTCAATCATTCTACCCTAAAGGTCTATTTCAAGTTGATTTATTCGGTCCAATTCCTCAGGTGGAAATTTCCGACAATAATGGAGATACATCTTTCTTAACCTGATTTTTTTATAGAGAATCTTGAGAGTTACAACGAAGGATGATGGTGGAACCGCGTATTTCTATTAGTTACCAAGTTCATAAAATACTAACAAAAAACAAGAAAGAATATGTAGTTTCCAAATTCTTTTCACCAGTTTTTTGAGAATATCTCGAAAACTAGGAGGAATAGAGCCATTTTTAAGAAGCTCTTTCTTGTAGCTCTGATTCTCCTTGACAATAAAGGCCAGAATGAAAATCGTGCTCCCTCGCTTATATTCCGCGATATCCTCAAAAAAATAACTCTTCATCGCTAATTCCTTTGCTCCATTGAGAACCCCGTTTCTCGCCGCTTGACCAGACTACTCCGTTCCCTCTACTTACCTGCTCACTCCCCACTAGCCATTTTTCCCCCTCCACATTATCGAAGTTTTTCAGAGATTGCAATTTTCTCGCAACGCGATTTCATACGTTGCGATCATTTATTGTTTCAAGTTATAATTCAAGTAATATTTCCTTCATTATCTCTAGCATTGGATTATAAATTTGGCCTTTCGAAATTTTTAAGGTACTAATCGATCGAATGTAGCGAGCAGTCATTAGATTATAAATTAAATAATTTCAAATTTTTTACCGATATAGCGCTCGGGGCCTTAGAATATTATTATATTGATACTGGCGGTAGATTACAACTGGGGAAGCGTGACATCAAGCCGTTTCTCCTCTTGTGTTTCCAATGGTTTTTTGTCTCTCATTAAATATGAAAATTTGTATCTGGTCCTTTGAATTTCTCAGAATCAGAGCCAAAGTCGCCGTACACGTGCAACTTGCAAGTGTCTACTGTATACATATAGGGGAGAGTGGGGCAAAATGGACCCTCATGGTAACATGATTAATTATTTTTTCTCGGAATGAAGAACTTGACGGAAAAATCTGAAAAAATTTGAGAAAATCCTCCAACATGTCTATATTGTTTGTGAATTTTATCAAATTTTTTGAAGCAACCGCTGCTTTTTAAAAAATCTCGAGTCATCTCATCTTCTAGGTCCATTTTACCCCACTCTCCCCTAGTTGTATACATACACTCTTCATAATAAAAGATGTGCAGGCTATTGAACTTGACTAATTTTTAACGGAATTTTTCTCTCGATTAAAATAAAGGCGACTTATAATTCTTCATGATTTAAGGTTGTTCTACACCTACCGTAAGCGGGGGTTGTGCGGCATGAGAGGGGCAGTGATTTCGTCAGTGTTCCAATCCCTGAACATGAAATAATGATTTTTTAAATTCCTCATTAAAATGATTTTCAGGGAATTATGGAACGCTGTGGGTGTTCAAATATTATATTATGATCATCACATTTCATAGATATTTTTTTTATTCTTTATTTAATTAGTTTGAGAATTATTTGGAAAAAAGCATTGAATTCTAGGGAATTCTGGCGACACAAGTTGGCAGCACTTACGCGAAATCGACAATTTTTCAAGCATTTTTATTAATTTTAATGCCAATTATTGACCCAATCGTTGTATAAAAATGAACAAATTGTGCAGGGGGTTATTTCTCACCTATATCCAAAGTTTCATCAAATTTGAACAATTTTTCGAAAAATTCCTTAAGCTTTTGTGAATTTCCCATAAGAATCATGTTAAAAATGGTTTTTAAAAAATTTATAACTTTTAAACCAGGTATGAAAAAAATCCATAATTTTGCATACGGTTTTTTTATGATTTGGAGAACCTTGGAAAAAAATTTCAATGAAATCGTACATTTTTAAATTTTGATAAAATACCGGTAGAACATCCTTAAAGAAATTTGAAAAATTTTCAGGGTAAAAGCAATGACAAATGCATTAATTATCCAAAAAAATGGGATGATGCCCTAGAAAAATGCTACAAAAAAGCTTCAATTGGTAAATAATAAATTAAATTATCAATTATCAATTTAACAATAAATTTCATTTGATTCAATTTTGTTGGACTATTTCAGATACCCGTGTCAGCTTTATGTCTTATAACAAGACAACAGCAACTAGAGATGCCAAATGTCTTGCATTATGTTATTACCTCGAATCGGGAGAGGTTAGTATCAAAAATCCATGAATTCTTCATAATTCAAATTAGAATTTAGAATAAAGAAAGGATTTCAGTTGGAATTAGATGTTTTACGTAGTGAAAATTACTTGGAATTGATGAGACTCTCTGAAGTAGGATTCTAGTAATGGTACCATTGAAAAGCTGAGAAAATTTGCAATTGAAACTATAGGTTACAAGTGATTTCAGATAGTCTTCAAAAGTTCGACCTTTTGAGTTTGAATTTAAGCTTTTCAATATTTGAAGAATTTCATTTTTTTGAAGATACCTCCGTTTCTACTCATCGTAACGAAAAAATTCGAATTAGGAGTGAAAGATGAGATCGTTCTCCATTGATTCTCGCGATTCTAAATTGATTTTTATCAATTTTTGACAAATTTATGGGAGAAAAGTTGATTTTCATGAATTGACCATTCAAGTACTTCAAAATCAATGAAAATTGAATGAAAACTACATGAATTGATGATAAATGATCTCACCTTTCATTTCAATTTAGAATTTTTGCGCTGTAACACTTAAAACCGAAAATATTCCTTTGAAAAAAACGAAATATTTTAAAAATTGAAAGGAACCTCTGTTTCTGTCCACGAAAGTTGAATTTCCGAGAGAATTGCAAAAAATCACATCTTTCATAGGTTTTCCATCTCAAAATTCCACAATTTTTCAATAGAGTTCTCACAGAAATTTAAGGATGTTAGGGCGAGCTGGTTGGACATAACCTTAATTTTTTGTATAAAATTGTAAATAACTTCGTATACACAATAAAGTTCTGAAAATCATTTTCTCCATGTTTAAAGAATGTAATGAGAAACAAAATAAGCCATAGAAACAAAAAATTGATTGAAAATTGAAAAATTGACTGCATTTTTTACATATCTCAAATTTCTCAAGATTCAAAAAATGTAAAAAATGCAGCAAATTTTTCAATTTTCAATCAATTTTTTGTTTTTACGGCTTATTTTGTTCCTCATTACATTCTTCAAACATGAGGAAAATGATTTTCAGAACTTTATTGCATATACGAACCCGGGAAAAAATGTTCAGATCTGATCAGATCAAATTAGATCTGATCAGATCTAATTAGATCTAATTAGATCTGATTAGATCCAATTAGATCTAAGTCTGATTGGATCTGTTTAGATCTAACTAGATCTAATTAGATCCAACTAGATCTGGTCAGATCTAACTGGATCTGATCAGATCTAACTAGATCTGATTGAGTTAATCTATATTGGCTCATCAGATCTGATCAGATCTAGTTGGATCTGATCAGATCTAAGGAACTCAGATCTGATTAGATCTGATTAGATCTAATTTGATCTGATCAGATCTGAACATTTTTTCCTGGGAAATTATTTACAATTTTATACAAAAAATTAAGGTTATGTCCGACCACCTCGCTCTAACATCCTTAATCTCAAAGTCTTATTAGAATCGCTGCTATCGTACTATCGTGACTTGATAATTTATTTAAAATTTTCAATTTTTTTTATATTTCAACTACTGTGTCGGAATTTTTCCATCACTCCATCGAAATAGTTTCTATGTCATTAATCGGAACATTATCAGTTCACAGATGGTAAATTTGATCCAATAGCAATTGGAAATTATCTGAGAGCATATATTGGTTCGCATAATCTACTAGAGGCATTGATAAAGATACATGTAAATTCAGCTAATGCAGGTAAGGAAAAAATTGAACTTCAATAACACTAATCATGATTATTATCTTTTTTCATAAAATGATCAATTCTTCTTCCCTGCAAATAACACAGCGAATGCAGAAAAAGGCGATGATTGCGACAGAGCTTATGCGTATCATGCTTCAAATACTACTCCAGAGGAAGATTTGGTATTCGAGATGATTTTCTGTTCATCTAAAAACGAGAACCAAAATTAAATGTCTCAAAAATCACGTAAATAAAATGAATACTTCAACCATTTCAATCCGAAAAAATTAATCACTTTTATTATAAGAGTATAAATATCTCTAAATTTTCAAAAATTAATCTCCATTAATTCCCAAAATCTTAAATGAGTTGTAAAATACAAAATAAAAAATGGATTATAATATACTGGAGATTTGAATAAATAGAATTTTGTTTTTTGTAATTCATCCGAAAATTTCCTTTCCATAGATAATAAAATAATAATTTTTAAGGGCAGATAGAAATTTTCAGAAAGACCAGAGAATCAAGAAATCGAGGAGTAAAAATTCTGAGAATTCAATATGACGTCATTTCTTAGAATATTCTTTTCCAGCATGTGATGACGTCATCTGGACTTAAGCCCTTTTCATTCTCTGAGTGATGGACTTACGCCCTTTTCATTCCCACATCGTTGTATCTAGAATCGGCCTAGCTATACTATTAACATAGAGAAAAAATCGAGTGACAACTGAAGTTGGCGGTAAGACTGGAGGATCGTGAAACTTGCTGTGATGTTCAATGCCTCATGGTCAGTCTTCAATCATGAACATCTCCGCTGTTATTCGTCGGATCGAAATTTTTTCCAAAATAATATGGCTACATACATCGAAAGCGCGAATTTTGTAACACCCTGTATATTGCTAATAAGCCTTCCTCATAAGTTTCAATGCACTTAAATGAAAAATATGAAATTAAAATTTTTTTTAATTTCGTAGAATTGATAACAAAAATCCTCACAGACCAAAGAAAGCAAGTTTGAAGAAGCTGATCAAACAAACGAAAAATACAATTTTTAATTTCGACAATGAGAGAAGATTAGATTTATCAGTAGAACATCCTTAAAAAAACAAAAAAATCCCCAATAAACATTTTGACGTCTAATTTTCGCTGTTAGATTATGATTGGTCTACGTATATGGAGCTGGATAATAAACTCGACTATATAGAGGGAACAATTTTTTTTCTTTCAATAAAAGTGTCAGAAGTTTCGAATGAAACAGCAGTAATTCTATTCAATTGTGTATCGAATAGATTGAGAATTTCGACGTTTATCATGAAGTATCCAATTATTATTGGATTTTTTGCAATAATTCTTGCGGTATCTGCATCACCATTGGTAAATAAATACAATTACCTTTAATCCTCATCAACTTTTACTATCGATTAGAAAAAGACGTTCAAATTATTGAACTTAAATATTTCTAAACTCAATTTTTCTCTCAATTTAAATGAAGGAGACCTATAATGTTTCATGATTTGACGAAGTCTGATGATTTTTCAGGATAGATATGATGTGCAATGCGTTGAGTATCCGGAAAAAAAGACGAATGCTCTAAAAACATGCTTGAAGAGTATCTCGAGAGGTATGAATCAATAGTAAAATTATTCATTATCAAGTAAATATTAATTTCATTGATTTAAATTTATTAAACTATTTCAGATATCTATGAGAATTCATTGCCGTATAACAAGACACTAGTGATTAGATATACCAAATGTTTTGCATTATGTCTTTATACTGAAACGGGAGAGGTAATTATCGAAAATACATGAATTTTCCGTAATAAATATGAATTGCAGAATGAGGAAAAGGATTTCAGTTGGTATTTGATGTTTAACTGCCCAGGAAAAAATGTTCAGATCTGATCAGATCAAATTAGATCTGATCAGATCTGACCAGATCTAATTAGATCTGATCAGATCCAACTAGATCTGATCAGATCTGATGAGCCAATATGAATGAACTCAATCAGATCCAGTTAGATCTGATCAGATCTAGTTAGATCAGATCAGATCTAGTTGGAACTAATCGGATCTAGTTAGATCTAAACAGATCCGATCAGACTTAGATCTAATTGGATCTAATCAGATCTAATTAGATCTGAACAGATCTCTTCATATCTATTCATGTTAAAAATTTCCATTTTGTCAGATCTAATTAGATCTAATTAGATCTGATCAGATCTAATTAGATCTGATCAGATCTAATTAGATCTGATCAGATCTAATTTGATCTGATCAGATCTGATGAGCCAATATGAATGAACTCAATCAGATCCAGTTAGATCTGATCTGATTTTTTCATTACTTCTTTGGACTTCGGTACTATGTTTTTTATTGAAACATTATCAGTTCGCAGATGGTAGATTTAACCCAATAGCAATTGAAAATGATATAAGGAAATATCTTGGTTCCCATCCATTTGTCGACAAGGTGGTAGAAATACATTTAGCTGCAGCTAATGCAGGTAATTTATTTATCTATCTATTTTATTTCGAAAATTCTGAAAAATCTCAATTAATTGAATATCACGGTTTCTCAAAAAAAAAAAAAATATAATTATTTTTTTTTATACACTAATGGACTTCTTTTTTTTTTTTGTGAACAAATTAGCAAATGCTGAACAAGGAGATGATTACGACAAAGCTTTTGCGTATCTTGCCGCATTTGATAATCCCTACAGTCAGTTGATGTTGGCTTCCACATTCTGTCCATTAAAAAGCTCAAGTCAATTCTTTATCTCAAAATAATTAATTATACACTCAGAAAAAAAATTTACTCCATTCCAGAAAATTTTAATAAATATAGATATAAATTGTGAAGGAAAGCAAATATAATATATTATATATGAATATGATATATTATCACAAGATTATGAACATTTTCAGTTTCAAAGGATTAATATCCACCGATTTTTATATTTTTAAATTAATTGAAAAATGGAAAATAAAAAATGCTGTTAATAATAATAAAATACCAAAGATTCAAATCAATAAAATTTTTCTTCTTTCATTTTATCCGACGATTTCCCCTCAATGGATGATGAAAAATAATTTCTCAAGGAAAAATAGAATTTTCGAGAACTATGAAAAAATTAGAGAATCGAGAAATTGAGAATTTTATTAGAGGAAAAAATCAAAAATGTTCGAGAGATAAAAATCCATCAGTCGAGTTCAAACAGTCGGTACATTACCATTTTTATCCTCATCCCCCCTTACCATATTGCGGCAATAAAGAACTCTCTCTCTTCAACCCTTAGCCATTGACACAGCCATTCCCTTTCCCCACCAACAGCTGATATCGATAAATTCAAAAAAAATTGGCGAGAAATTTTCCACAATAACTAGCGAAAAAACCCAATAAACTCTCGATCCATCCAAAAAAAAAATTATTTAAAAATGGACCTCCAGAGCGAAATGATTCAGGATTTTTTTCATCCTGAAGGAGTCCGTGAAAAAATTTGAAAAAATTCAAGAAGATGCCTGAACCTATCTCATTCATTGTGTAATTTTTTCAAATTTTTCCTAAGAGCCCATCATTCTAAAAAAAAATCATTTAACTTCATTTTGAACCCCTGCTTTTCCCTCAAAATTCTTTGAAAAATAATAGCAGAAAAATTTGAAGTTGATGGGTGAAAATTGACAGAGAATGAAAATCAAGAAATGAAGCCTTGGCGCATAATAGGAGGTGAGGCCGGCGCCTTCATCTAACACAGCATCCACCACGTGGCATTCAGCCAACTACAGTATTCTGATCAATATGCTTACGGCTACAACTCTCTTGTCTCTTTCTTATTCTTTATATATACTATTCTGTCTTGTCCACATCTACAATCCTTCCAGCGGGGTAGAAATCAGGAGCAAAAAGGGAATCGAAATAGGAGAAAAGAAAAGAAAAGAAGGGAAAAAAAAAAGGTCGTAAAAAGTGGGGGAGAAAGAAAGAAAGGGGTTTTCCGATTTTTTTTTTTTTTTTTTTTAATACTATTATTATTATTTTTTTTTGTCCTCTTCTTTTGCCTTTCACAATGTCTTCTTTACTGTCCACTTACTACTTTACCCATAAGCGATTTTCTTACAATATCACGGTCACAAGCGTTATCTCACTACCCCTACCCCCCCCCCCCCCCCTCCACTCGTTTGACTTCTTCACTCGTAAAATAACTGAGACTTTGAATAACCACACCCCTTTTGTATTCATGGATTTCATGGGATAATTTTTCTTTCCTCTCTTCTTCTTTTTTTTTTCCTTTCCACCAAATAAAAAATAACATCAAAGATAATAATTCTACGAAAAAAAAGTTCAATGACATCATCTATGATCTTTCATTTGAATTATTTATTTTTTTTTCCGAAAAAAAAATTAACAAATTTTTTTTTTTTCAAGCAAAATGAAGAAAAAAAAAATTTAGAAAAAATTATTGAAATTAATGGAAAAATTCTGAAAAATTCATTTTTACTATCACCACTCGATCCACGCGATTTCCACGTGGTTACTCTCCCCTCCCCTACTCTCAACTCACCCCCCTCCCCCTCCTCATCTACCCCTCCCCCCCACCACACCCACAACCTGCGCAACTCTTCAACCCCTCTCTACTCGTATTTTTTTTTACAGAATTTGAAAAAAAAAAAAAAAAAACACGAATTCCAGAATTCACGAAAAACGCCTGCGCGTACAATTTACAAGTGCATACACCCCCTCAACATTCTTTCTACCATGAAAAACTACACTATCGCATTATATCCTCCCCCCCCCCCCCCCTCCCCTGCTCCTTTTTTCGTGAAGGAAAAAGGAGGAAAAAAGCGCGAAAAAAGGAAGAAAAAAGGGAAAGGATTGGAACGGGGATAAAACACTCGTGTTCTCCTCAGTACCACCCCCCCCCCTCCCCCTCTTCGTGTCTTTCTTACTTCCACCCCCCCCCCCCCCTCCTCTGAGACCTCGCCTCCTTCTCCATCACACTCTGCCCGCTTCAGGGAAAAGAGATAGGATTCGTATAAAAAAAAAGGAAAAATGGAGGGGGAGAAGGGGGTGGAGGAGGGTGGGAGGGGGGGGGGAGGAAGAGAGAACGGAGATGTCTAGATAGCCTAGGTTGTACTACCATATATATGTATATATATACATACATTTATATAGTACATATATATATGTATACTATATAAATATATATATATATATATATATATAAAATAGTGAAGGGTGGGTGGGTGGCATTGTAGTGTGGTGGATGCCCCCTTCAGTGTCCGGTGCGCCTCCGTCAAGCGTGCTTCGGGGATTTTTGTCACGAGAAATAAATTTAAGTATAAAATTAATAAATAAACAAAGTTTAGATAAACATTTAATGAAATAAGTAAAGAATTTTTTTTTTATTATTATGAAAAAATTTGAGGAATAAGACAATTTTTGAGAAAAAAAATAAATTTAAAAATAAAAAAAATAAGTGCCAAGTTACTTTGATTTAAATTAATCTGGGAAAAAATATTGTGTTTTTTCTCACAATTTTTTTTTTTTGAAAATTTGGAAAATGAAAATAAAACCGGTGAATGTGAGAATTTGCTAAAATTATGTGAAAAATTTGCAGAATTTACAACTCAAATAAAATTTTAATAAAAAAAAATATTAAAAAAAAAAACATGAGAATCAGTGATTTCCAGATGAATTAAAGATATTAATTGCATTTTAAATGCTTCAATGTAGTACGAGTGTTAGATTTATTAGTGAAATCGTAAGAAAGTGCCCGAGAAAATCAAGAAGACCTTAGTCAGCCAACACCCCGCGCAAAACCTCCCCCTCAAAACGTAAAAAAAAAAAAAAAAAAAAAAAAAATCGTCAGTCAATCCATTAGAAAAACATTTTTTTACCAAAAAAAATAAGTCAAAAAAAAATCTCAAAAAAAGAAGGAAAAAAAAAATCCCCAAAAAATCAAAATAATTGAGAAAAAAAAAAACCAAAACAAATAATAATAATTCTAAAAAAAATCTGGCGAATGGCCTCAAAGTGGTTAAAGTTAATTAATTTAAATTGGACAATTAATAACGAGTCCCTGTGCTTCTGGTAATGGGGTATTTGGACGATGATGTATTCAATCCGTCGTCGTCCATTACCATCGTTATATTCACCATCCGTGAATTTATTAATATTATTAAATTATTTAAAATTAATAAAATTATTTCCTCAATTACTGATAAATTTAGAAAAAATAAATATAACAATAAAAACAATAATAAAAATAATAATAATAATAATAATAATAATAAAAAAAATAATAATTCAAAATTTTTATTACAATTTATTAATTACACAAGGTGACTCGTATTCGATATGCCTGAATTACATATATCAATTAATAATTATATTAGTAAACAATGTAAATACAGGAATAAATGGTTTAATTATTATTTTAATAAATTTAAACCAATTAATTATTACAATAATAAAAATTGCTGTTGTGGCCTTCAATTTATACTAATTGTAATAATAACATGGTTATTATTACTACCAAATAATGTTAATGCTAGACAAATTAATAATGGACATCATCATCGTACATGTCCTGGTTGTCCTCATCAGCATGTACATAATATTAATCGTAAAGATAATAGTGAAGAACCATCACCAGATGATTTACGTCTTGAGGCTATTAAACATCAAATATTAACAAAATTAGGACTAAGACATCGTCCTGATGTTAATAAAACACTTGCACAAGTACCACGTCATTTGGCACTTGAAACACTTTATAGAGCTGAGGCACAGCCATCAACTTACATTGATGATAAACGTGGATTTATGGATGATTATAGTGATTATTATTATGGAAAAGAGGATTATACCTATAGAAATGTACAGGATGAGAGGAGTACTCAGGGTCCAACCAGTACACAAAATTTTAGAGAGGACAATAAAAATGAAGAAATTGAAATTGATGATTTCTATGCTAGAACATCGGAAATTATTACATTTGCTGAGCCTGGTAAGTTAATTTTTTTATTATTTCTCCCCTCTTCCTTTTTTTTAAATTTGAAAAAGTTCATTTTTTTGAACTTTTACTTCGTTTTTTGAAAATATATTAGAAAATAATGGAGATACGCCCTTTTTAGCTATAATAATATTTATGGGAAATTTCAAGATCTACAAAAAAGGATTCATGTAAAATCACGCTATCTCGCTTAGTTTCCGAGATAATCTTACAGAACAAAAGTTTTAAAAAAACATCTTATCACGTGAAATTCGATACTTTCGAGAATATATTGGTAAATAATGGAGATATGCTCTTTTTGGTCTGATGAACTTTTGTAGAGTTTTTCAAGAGTTACAGGAAAGGATTTATGGAAAATTGCAAGATTGCACTTAGTTTTCAAGATATTTAAGAAATAGTATTGAAAAAAAAAATTTACTATTTTTTTGAAATTCATTATTTTTCAGAATATCTTGGAGAATAATTGAGATACACCTTTTTATGCCTTAATGTACTTTTGTACAGAATTTCAAGGGCTACAAAAGTGAATTCATGTAAAATCGCTCTATCTCGCTTAGTTTCCGGAATATTTTCAAAAAACTAATGAAATCAAAAAAAAAAAAATTATTTAATAGAATAATTTTATTTTTCCTCCTTAAAATCCATAATTCTCAAGAATAACTCGGAAACCAACGAAGATGCTTTTTTTTTGTCTTCAATCCAATTTTGTAGCTCTGGAAATTCTCTACAAAAACGATTAAGTGCAAAAAAAAGCGTATCTCCATTAATTTCCAAGATATTCTCCAAAAAAAATGGCAAAAAATAGCCAAAAAGATTTAATCAAAAAAATTAATTAATCTGAAGAGTTTTTTTCTAATTAAAAATTCATAGTAATGAATGAAAAAAAAAAAGTATTTTTCAACTCAGAAAAAAAAATTTGTCCGCCAACTAATTCGCAAAATCCAAAAAAAAAAAACTCTGCCAAAATTTTTTTTTTTTTGAAAAAAAAAAAATTATCAGGAAATTAAAAAAAAAAAAAGAAAAAAATGTTGAATATTCGTACATCACACTTGAGATTATAATATCGTGATTGTGGAAATACTAGCCCGAACATTGTTGGCGCAAGGCCGGATGTCCTGTGCAAGACATTTACGATGGGCAATAAAGATGTTCTTTAAGGGCGCAAAATCGTCATAGACTATTGTATAGAGGATATTGAGAGGGAGTGAAGACATGAAATTGCTGTAGTGGGCGCCAACGTTGGGGGGCATTTAGGTGGCCTCCTTTATTCGTTGCAGACGTCTGACTTGTAATATGGACAATTTGATACATGTTGGGCACCCTTCTAATATTTGTTGGGTTACTGTTTATTCGTCTCTTTTCACAATGAGAGAGAGAGAGAGTGAGAGGGTTTCATTTATCCGGTGGAAGCAAAGGGGCTCTAAATATTCTGGCAAAATTATTGTCCGCGGAATTTTCGAGTTTATATCCTCTGATGCATACAGTGGGTGTCTGACTATAGCGGGCATACTGCGTTTTATCTACTTGCGCTTGACTCGATGATGAATTCGTCTGACCAAAACGAAATAATTCAAATTTTCTTGATTATTCAATTTACTTCCAAATGGAAAAGCTATGAAATTATTAGAATTTTTGATTTTAATTTTTTTAAATAGAAGATACTTACAATAATCTATTATTTCAACGGAAAAAGCCGAAGAAAGGTCGGTTTAGGAGGAAAAAGCTGGAATTTCAGTGAGAACTTGGATTTTCGCAGAAAATAATATATTTTTTTTTTTTTAAATTAAAATCATAATTAAAGTTTAATTATGTTATTTGCATGATTAGTTCTCGAGTTATTGGCGTTTTATTGAATTTTTGAAAATTTGATATTTTGATGAGTCTTTAAAAAAAAATTGTATCAGTGCTTTTGAAGGTATTGAGGCTTTGAATGAATAGAGAATGAAATTTTGCATTGATTAGAATCATTAATAGTTCTGTTAGATGACTGAATTAGAAAAGAATGCATGAAATACATTTATCTGAGAAACTCCTGTTTTTAGTTATTATGGAGTTCTATGCTTCAAATTCATCTATCGTTGTATAAAAATAATAGTTTTTCGACCATTTCAAATTATATTTCTCTTCGAATCACTTGAGTGATGATATAAATTATATAATATGCGTTTTAATGAAAAAAATCGTCATGAAAATTCATAAAATAAATTGAAAAAAAAAAAAAAATCATAAATAAATGATCTCTGAAAATACAGAGCAGAAAAGAACGAACTTCAATCGATTCGAATAACATCTGATTATCGATTTGCAAAAAATCCATTGAGATAAAAATAAAGATGAATTAATTTAATCCAAATGAAAATATCCATTGAGAATCATACGATAATTGTTGACCAATTGAATGAATTAAAGTATTAGCAGAAAAAGCTGTTTCAGTTGAAAATCCACTTGTTTTTAAATATCTTAATAAATTATGGACATAGGCCCTTTTTGCTCTGAATACTTTTTAAAATTCCCCACAAAAGTGTCTCAAAAAAAGGGCGTATCTCCATTATTTTTCGGTGATACATGAGTATAAAAAATGAGGGAAAAAGGAATTTTTTTTAATACACCTTTTTTGCTACTGAGATTAATTAATTAATTAATTAATTAATTAATCGAGTGAAAATTATTGAAATAATCATATCATCATCTGCCTATTTTTTCAAAGGCTTCTTTACTGATCTCTGATGAAGAAAAATAAATTTTCTTCAATTAGTGTGAAGTTAATTCCGACTTTTTGCACTTCACACTATGAAATTGAATATTTTTTAGATATTTGTAAATTATTTTCTGAGTTTTTCTTCTTCTTAGGAATAGATGCTTTTTTTCAATTGCTCGTAGATTTAATCTTTGAGCATGTTGAACGTAGGTGAATAATTTTCATACAATTTTTTTTATCTTTTCGGAGGTGAAACAGTGGGAAATTAAAAAATTGAGGAAAAATAATCAAAAATTTGAAAAAAAAAATTATTTTCATCATTAAACAAATGAAGAAAGGGATTTTTGAGAATATTTTAGAAAACAAGGGTAGATACGCCTTTTCTACTTTTCTTATTTTACTGGGCATTTCACGAGCTAGAGGACTTGGGGCAAAAAGGACGTATCTCCAACAATTTTTTTTTTCCATTTCATTGGTTTTTTAAAAATATCTCAGAAACTAAGTGAGATAGAGTGATATCATCTCTATCCTTTTTTGAGGAGAATTTCAAGAGCTACAGATAGAATGATAACCAAAATTACAAAAAAATATAGAGATACCTTTTTTTTTTAGATAACTTTTTTTTTTATGTTTCTGAAAACCGAAGGGAATGTTTTTTTCTGTAGAAAATTCTGAAAACTACAATGGATTAGGGCAAAAAATCCCTATCTCGCTTAGTTTCCGAGACATTCTCAAAAAAATGAATCCAAAAAAAAAATGGACATATCCTGTTTTACCTCTTTGCTACTGAATTTCGCTAATTATGAAAAAATATTTTATATTTTCATCAATTTTGCAAAATAAGTAATTAAAAAAATACCCTAATTTGTTAAATACTTCAATGAATAAAGTCAAATTTTTTCCGAATTTTCCGATCAATCGATTGCTCTCAAAAAAAAAAAAAAAAAAAGCGGGAAATAATGAAAAGACATCTATCAGTGCTTTTAATTCGCTTAAAAAGAATTGAAATGTACGTTAGAGAATAGTTCAACAGCATTAAAGAAAATTGGAAGCACTGAAACGCTGAAAAACGAAAATGACAAAATTTTTTGGTTAAGGAAACAGGAACAAGGACGTCGACCAATATCTCTTGTTGAAAAGATAGGAGAGAGGGCAAAGATAGCTGTAGTACAGTAAGAAAAAAAAAAAAAAAAAAAAAAAAAGAGAAAAAAAAAACTGAGAAATAGGGGTAAAAATAAGAAGGAGAATGAAGAGAGAAGGAGGACGGAAGCTGGATGGCAATGCGCCGGAACGACGTGGTCGGCGGCGATTCGAAAATCGCAGAAACGCTGGTCGGCTGTTATAACTCGTTCGGTTTCCGCAAATAAATATGACGATGAAGTCCGGGCAATGGGGCCAGAATACACGTACACATGTAGTTTAGATGTACAGAGCCAAATCGTTGATTTTTTTTTTTGGATTGAAATGAAGAGAAAAAAAAATTAATCAAATAAGATCAAGGGGTTTTTTCTCAATGAATTTTAATGGAAATGATGACGCAATTTTTGGTGATCTCCATTTTTTTGAAAATATCTTTTGAACTAATGGAGATAGCCCGTTTTTGGATTAAGGAGAAAAGGGCCTATCTCCAATGGTTTCTGAGATATTTGAAAAAAAAAATGACTCAATAATTGCTTCTTTTTTGTGAATATCTCGGGAATTAATGGAGATACGCCTTTTTTACACTTTTTTTTTTGTAGAAAATTTGGAGAATTATGAAGAAGGTTGCCACAAAAAATCCTCTGTCTCCTTTATTTTTCGAGATATTTTTAATAAATAAACGTCGAGAAAAACGGATTTTTCCTGTTTCACCTCTTTTCTGTCAAACTATTACTATTATTATTATTAATTACTTCTAAAGGATAAAGTCCAAAAAGTTCAAAATTTACTAAAATTACGAATTCAAAAGTGCAGAGATGAAACAGGATAATCATAATTTCTCCATTAAATTAGGATAATTTCATTTTTTTATGTCCAAATGACAATAACTGTTGACAAGATTTTTTATTTCATTGATATTTAAAGAAATATTCCAATTATTCCAAAATTAAACGAAAAATCTCATTTTCGAGTCTTTTCACTATTTTAGTCCTAGTCTTTCGACCAATGGCCTGGGATTAGGGAGTCGAAAGAAAAACACACCAATTCAATAACAATAATTGAATTTATATTTTAACTATTTCCGTGATTTTACAAAATCATAAAAACTCCCATAGTTATTCTGATTCAACTTAATTCAAAATCCCACTTGGAATTCGATCCAAACATATTTTTAATTTAATATGAACCCGATTGAAATGGGACATGATGAATATTTATAACTGTTTACTTGACAATTGACTCTAGAATATTAATTCAAATTCTGATTTCACGAGTTACTTCTTTTTTCCCCTCATTTTGTAAACTGAACAGATTGACACTTAGAACGTAATTGAACTCAATAGTTTCAGAGGTAAAACGTAACTGAAGTGGAAAAAATTTATTTATTTCTTCATTCATTTATTGTGAACAGCAGCCCAACAGCCGAGGCCAATAAGGGGCCGTTCATAAATTATGTAAGGCGTTTAGGGGAGGAAGGTGTTGACTGAATATTATAACTTCTTACTATAGGTAAAGGGGTAGAGAATCTGAAATTACGTAAGATTTGAAATTGAAAATTTCAGCATCATCTGTATATTTGTGCAATTATCTCTAAACATTGAGATTCCTAGCCGTCCAGATTTTATTTTGATACCGTATGACTTCTATTGTCCTACGGTTCAAACGCAATTAATTGCGCATACATGTCCAACGTGTGGA
The DNA here is from genome assembly GCA_963942555.1 of Aleiodes leptofemur. Taxonomy (NCBI): domain Eukaryota; kingdom Metazoa; phylum Arthropoda; class Insecta; order Hymenoptera; family Braconidae; genus Aleiodes; species Aleiodes leptofemur. The sequence continues at coordinate 13,643,483 of OZ012619.1, forward strand.
TTGTACTTCGCATCAAATAAAAATATGAAAATCCATCGTCAGTCAGTTCACAAGTATCAGTGTGCTCGAACCGAGAATGTACAACCGATTAAATTATTGCGTCGTCGAGCTGGGCAGAGCCTGTGTCTCACATCATACAATAATGATACCCATGATGTAGAATGCTACGACAATGAAGATAGTGATATCGAAAAATTGAAAGATTCTCAAGAAGATCAAAAAGAATCGGTCATTCCGGTAATTGAATCAATATCAGACTGGTTAGTCAGCCCGTGGATAAATGATAGTTAGAGTTTCACCTTAGGTTTCACTCAACTAATTCTGGTCAAAACTGTGACAGGTTGATAAGATTAATATTATTACAGTTAGTTAATGATATTTGTAGTAGTAAGATTGCAATAAAGTATATTTTCAGAATGAATGGAGTTATATTTTATCAATATATCGTTTTCTTACGAAAATTTCTTATCAAGGGGTAGGGGGGACTAGTCGTAATCTTATGATTAGGGCCGGAGACTTTATTTTCGAAAACGGCCCATTGATCTGAAGTTTGATTTAGTATCGCATAATTCAAATGTTTATGACAGATACGTCAAGACATTGAATTTATTAGAAGGTTAATCTGCGGGGATTTCGACAAACTTTCTTCTTTCTTCTTCATTCCAGGTAAATCGCTTATGCTATTCGGTCTGTCACAATCCCCGTGGATTAATCTTCCAATACATTCAATGTCTTGACGTATCTATCTTAAACATACGAATTATTCAATACCTTTTCATTCTCAGTTTCAACGGCCTACTAGATCACACTTCAGATCAATGGGCCGTTTTCGAAAATAAAGTCTCCGGCCCTACTTATGATGTCTTACAGTAGGGGGAGAGGGGGGCAAATTAGCTCTCAAAACCTCTTACGTAATTTATGAACGACCCCTAACAGGGTTGAAAGTGATATATACATACGATAGTAATAAAAGTAGAAAATAGTGACTATAAGTCAATAGTATTCAAGAAAGATGTAAGATGTATCAGTATCTGTATACCGATATTTATGAATAATCCATAAATATAGATATACAAACATGTGGAGTGAGCAAATACTGTTTCCTGAGCAGCTACTAGATACTTCACCTTACAGAGATTCTTCCGATTCTTTTGAAGGTATTTCCTTAATTTTCTAAGGGAGAGGAGTCTAAGACTAATGACGTAACATCTTGGCCTTCGATTTTACTCTCAAGGGTCTTCAGGACCAATGCTTCAGGGTCACTCCATTCCCTCCACATGATCTCATCTTAATTTCCTATATGGAGTTGCATTTATATTTTGCCATTCATATTATAATAATCATTTTCAAAAATTCTCAAATCTTTGAAAAAAAAACATATGTTTGTCGATTTTTTTTAACGTTTCTAGAATAAACACTATAGTAGACTCTTGCAAGCTGCACATTCGCAAGTTGCACATCCCCCATGGAAATAAAATATAAATAAAATATATATTGGGATATAAAAAATGTAGAAAAAATAGAGGAAAAGTATATAGTTATATATAAAATATATAAAAGAAATATATTTTCAATGTACAACTTTTGGCCGATTTTCGTGTATATTTTATATATTTAGAATATATTTGAAATATATCAGAATATATAAAAAATATATTTAAAAATACATCGTAGTTTTTTTCAAATATTTCGGAAAGTAAGTAAGATAGAGCGATTTTGGCTGAAATCACTTTTGTAGCTCTTAAAATTCTCTACAAAAAGCATTTCAGCAAAATGGGCGTATGTCCAGTGATTTCCGAAATATTCTCAGAAAATGCCTAAAAATAAAATGATTCATCCTTTTTCGAACTTTTTGCTATTAAATTGTTGCACTCAAATACAGGACTTATGAAAATTTGCATTAAGGGGTTACATACGTCCAGCGGCGCCGAAAACGCGCTAAAAGAGAAACTCCCTTCAGAAGGGATAGGAATAGAAATTCGTAAAAATAATGTTTGCACATTGTTAATTGGTCTTTAAACTTTATAAAAAAATTAATTTCATTTTTTTTTTTTTTTAATTACTATGTAAAAAATAACGTCCCCCGAAGCATTGTGAAAAAAAAAATTGCTCCACGGTCGGCATCATTTCTCCTTGAAATGTTGATGGATCTTCAAAATGTAAAAAGTTTCTTGTAAAAGAAGGTTGTAGTTATAGTCTATGGGGCCGGATTTTTGATATTGTAATTGAACAATTTTTAAGAAATTATTAAAGTGTGAAATTTATGACGCAAAACGCAAACTTTTTTTTAAACTGCTGTAAATTGCTGAATTTTCAAAAATTCAAAAATCTGGCCCCATAGACTATAACTACAACCTTCTTTTACAAGAAACTTTCTACATTTTGCAGATCCATCAACATTTCAATGCGAAATGATGCCGACCGTGGAGCAATTTTTTGTTTACGGTGCTTCGGGGAACGTTATTTTTTACATAGTAATTAAAAAAAAAAAAAATTAAATAATTTTTTTTATAAAGTTTAAAGACCAATTAACGATGTGCAAGCATTATTTTCACGAATTTCCATTCCTATCCCTTCTAAAAGGAGTTTCTCTTTTAGCGCGTTTTCGGCGCCACTGGACGTATGTAACCCCTTAAATACAAAATAATTAGAAAGTTACTTGTAACAAAAGGGCTGTAAGTAACAAAATACACTGGAAAAAAGTTCGGCAAATGTTTGTTTTTTCCCTTCTCAGAATTAAATATTTAAAGAGGGCGTTTGTGAATTTTTTTTTTTCTTTTTTTTTTTCACAATTGCATTGTTTTTAAATGGCACATTATGTGATGCGTAAAAGTAATGTCCATCGAGTACCCGCCACGTGGCCCACCGCCCTCGGCCAAGTAACTCTTCGAACTGTGGCACACAACGTCCGGTTTATCGTTCGCCTTTTGTTCGATCTATAGTTCAACTAAGTCTATGTTTAACATTAAAGAGTATAAGGGAATTTCTGACGAAAAAAATATTAAAAAAAAAATTTGTTGAAAATGTGTATTAACGAGGTTCACGCGCACGTCCACGTAAAAAAAAAATTATTTTTCAATTTAGTGAACATGAAGTTAAAAGGAATGTTCAACTTGTAGAGTAATTTTACAAAGATTGACAATTTACAAATTGGGATATTTAATTTTAAAACAGTGATATTGATATTATGTAAGTTAATCATTGTGTCTTAAGGCGTTAAGAATAAATTTAAAAAAAAATAAAAGGAAATATATAATTTAAAATTGAATATCTCAATTTTTCAATGGTGAATCGCTGTGAAATTTCTTTACAAGCCAAGAATTGCTTCAAACTTCGTGTTGAGAAAATTTTATGCAAAAAAAAATGAAAATTAATTTTTACGTGGCTCCTGAGTGAAGCTGCGGGCGGAAACTAAGCGAGATAGAGCGATTTTGCTTCAGTCCACTAATTTGTAGCTCTTGAAAATTTCTAAAAATAAGAATCAGAGCAAAAAGAACGTATCCTCCTCAAGTTTCTGGAATATTCTTAAAAATAATAAATTTCAAGTAACAAGATGTCATTTTTTTTTTTATTGCTTTTTGAGAATATCTCGAAGAATACACGAGATGAAGCGATTTCGTTCCAATCAACTCATGAAGCTCTTGAAATTCGCTAAAATTCTACAAAAGAGGATGATTGCCAAAAGGGCGTATCTCCATTAATGTCCAAGATATTAACCATTGAAAATGGGCACAAAAAATCGAATTATTCTAATATAAAAAAGCACGAAAAAGCTAATTTTGTGTGTTACAAACGCAATAACTCAAGAAATATTGATTAAAAAAAAAAAAGTTTCGAATAAAAAAGATGGGAAATTTAATTATGAAGAGAAAAGGTCTACTCAATTTTTCACGTAACATGAGCCGTTCTCGAGATATCGAATTAAACGCGTTTTTATCGATAGTGGTGCCCCCTGGTGTCGAGGGACTTCTGAAATTTGGCATTATGCTCAGAATATACCCCTTCAACGAATGATACTATCCAGAAAATTACTTTATTTCATGTAGCTCGATTCATCTAAAGCTTGGACTATGAGTTATCAACCATAAAAAATCGTCGAAAATCAAATCATTCTAAATTTAAAAAATTCAAACTTTTTTTTTTCTCGAATATCTCGAAAAATAAAGAGATTCGTCTTTTTTAATAAAATCCTTCTTTTCGGAGGCTTTTAGAAGGCACAAAAAAGGCTCAGTACTAAAAAGGCGTATCTCCATCACTTTTCGAGATTTTCGCCAAAAAAATGTCAGAAAAATCTTTTCAAAAAAAGCTTAAAAAAAATTATCAATCAATATTCACGAAGTTAAAGTCAATATAAAAGTCTAGAATTCTCCAAATGTCGATGAATGAGATCGTAATCATTGATTCACCTCCAGCTCATTTTCAAAGCAAACGAGTATTTTTGAAACTGCATCGTTGCATGAGTCACAGTTCTTCCAATACATCCTTTCCTTTTTTTTTTGGCCCTTTTTCTATCATTTTCTTTATAGATTGAAGAAACGTCTAACAGACGTTTCCCTTTTATTATAGGAGAATAACCTCTATTTCTTTGTTCATTGAATTTTCTTCGAGTCATCATGGAAAAATTACGAATTTACATTAGAATACATCTGTCTGCTATTCGATATTTATTTCGTTAAAAAAAAAAAATAATAATAAATTATTAAATGGCAATTCTATGTTGAGTTATTTCTGTACTTTCTAATACATTCCCCATAATTCCTAGTTAGGTAACTAACAAAGAAACAAAAAGAAAGGAAAAAAAAAAAAAAAAAAGTGAAGTCATAGAACCGGAAGTTCCTCAACGTATCAACTAGTCCAAACGTTGAAACTTTGTGGAATTCCACGTGGCCACAATACTTACATCGTCAATAACCCTTAATATTTAAAAAAAAAATCATAAGTATGAAGAAAAAGGAAAATTCATGAAATTTGCAAAAAAAAAAAAAAAAATTTTACTTTTTTTTCTTCTATTTTTCATTTGTAAGAACAATAATTTTGCTCTGGCCCTTCGATAAAATTGAAAATATCCAATGAAAACGAGTGAGAGAGAAAGAGAAGGAGGGGGGGGGGAGAGAACTTTTCTCTCATTAAAAAATTAAATTCAATTAAATTCATTTTTGTTAATTTTTCGAGGAATTAAGTTAAAATTATTCGAGAAAATGGATAAAAATCAAAAAAATTCCAATCATCAATAACTCTCAAAATAAAAAATCATGAGGGTAAAGAGAAAAAAAATTTATAAAATTTGTAAAAATTAAAAAAATTTCAATTGAATGCCTATTTGTCGATTTTCAGAAGAATTAAATTGAAATAATTTTTGAAAAATTGGAAAAAATCACAATTTCTTCTTTTCTTCTCACAATTTTTCATGTGACCTACAGATAAAAATGAGAATATCCGCTGAAAATGAGAAGAGGGGGGGGGGAGGGGAAGTTTTATGATGACCTTTTTTCTGAATAAAAAATTCAAAATTTTCCTGAATTTTCCACAATTTTCTCGATTTTTCATTAGGAGAAATAAAATTTCGTTATGACCCATCAATAAAATTGGAAGTATTCCCTAAAAATGTGTGGGGGGGGGGGGGGGGAAGATGAAGGGAGAATTTTACAATGACTTTTATCTCTCATTAAAAAATTTAATGAATTTAATTAAATTTATCTCTGTTAGTTTTCAGAAAATTTAAATTGAAATTATTTAAAATTTAAAATTCATGAAATCTAAAAAAAATTCAAAAATTCTCTTCTCATTTTCTAAATTTTCCCAATTTTTCACTTGAAAAATCTCAAAATATTCAATGAAAAATGACAAGAAAAAGGATTTTAATGATATTTTTCCATCATTCAAAAAATTGAATTAAAATTAATCTTCATTGTTTTTTTTCTACAAGAATTAACTTGAAATTATTGAAAATTGTACACTCAATTAATTTTACCTACCATGAAAACAAGAATAATAGAATTTTGTTGGAGAACGTCTTTATTAAATGGCGAAAGAAAAAAAAAGGGGCAAGAGAGAAAAAAATTTACAGAAATTTACGGAAGCAGAGATTCCAACGGAGAATCTAAAGAACAGTTTCTTCCACCCATTTACTCAGACGAAGCCAAAACTTTTCCTCAAGCTTCTAGTCCTCTCTCCCTTTTCTCCCTCCCTCCCCCCCCCCCCCCCCTCCCTACTTTCCTTCTCTCACTGCTGTTCCTTGGTATCACCACACAATCCGCTTACAACCACTCTAACGCACGATAGTCGTAGAAAAATTTCCTGGAACTTTACCAAAAATAATAAATTCCCCGTTATTTCTTCACATGTACATTATATACATCTGCATACATATATATATTGCGATAAAGTTACAACAATTTATATAATTACATTTTTATAAGAACAACAATTTGAAAAATGGGGCAAAATGGGGATTTTTTATGGAAAAAGTTGAGATAATTTTTTTTTTTTGATAATTTCATTGAAAAGCTGGGGAAATTTCAGGTGGAAAACATATGTCAGAATTAATTTTTCCGAATTTTTGAAAAATTCTAATTTTTTCGGGGGAGATCGAAGGGTTTTACTCATCGATTTCTGAAAAATATCAGTACCGGAGATATTCCGGAAAAAAAGAAATTTTTCAATTTTGTAAAGGATTATACTCGAAATTTCCACCTAAAAACTTCAAATTTTCCAAAAAATTATGAAAAAAACTCATTTTGACACATTTTTTCCAACAGAAATTTTCTCAGCTTTTCGATAGAATTATCAAAAAAAATCTATCTCGCATATTCTTACTGATTTTCACTATTATTTAGAAAAATATTAACACAATTTTTTTTGACGAAAAACCAACTCTCCAATCCCTATTCTCATAATCATTATATAATATCGAGTTTGTTCGAGTAATATTCTAAAATTCTTGGGATAAAAAATGTGATTATTATCCAATTGAGGATATTCGTGAGACGATGATATAAGATTATTACGTTTTTTTTTCCTCTATAACTCATAAAAATGAGATTTTCCGAAGAATTTCTTGGAATTTTGAAACTTTTCCTTCGTTGAATCATTATTTCCACAGCTTGAAACAATCTTTTGATATGAAAATTCATTTAATTTCTTAGAAATTGAGAAGAAAATGACAAAATTCAGTGATGAAGAGATGAAATAGAATGAGGAAATTTTTCTTAGTCATTTTTATTTTCAAATATCTCAAAAAATTATGGAGATACGCCCTTTTTGCTTCAATTCCTTCTAGTTCTTCTTGAAGTTTGTTGCAAAAAAAGATCAAGAGAAAAAGAGAGTATCTTCATCAGTTTCTAAGATATTCTCAAGAAAACATTCGATGAAAAAAATCAACTCTAACTGGAGTCTCTGCGAAAAAAGGCGTATGTCCATTAGTTTCCGAGATATTCCATTGAGAATGATGAAAAAAATTGTTATACAGTAGAACATCGATTACCCGAACGTCAGTCATCCGAAACGTCAATTATCCGAATGGTGATTTGGGTTATCCACAAATATTAATTACCTAAACAATAATTTTGTTCATTCGAATGCTCAGTTATTCGAACGATAACGCCCTGAATAACCTGCATTCGTTTTTATCTGAAGAATTACTTTTTCCGCAGACTCAAGCGACTTGTGTCTCCGAATTTTGATTATTTTTAAATACATATTTAACTTCGTTCTATACCATTCAATGATACATTGGTTATTATGGAAATTCACCAAAAAATGTTCTTGTATTATTAATATTCTTTGTATTCTTAAATACAGGATGACGTCAGCATCCACCTTACAAATTTTCGAGATAAGAAAAATAAGAAATGACAATTCCAATGGTGTAAAAATGAATCAATTTGGAGAATAATCATCTGATTTTCTATCTGATTCCATTGATTTTAACGGTATTAGAATTATAATTGTCGATCCTTCAAGCTCCTGAAGTTTGTAATGTGGACGCTGACGTCACCCTGTATATATATTTTATAATTTTGAAAGAATCAACTTTTTTTTGCCCACGAAATATTAGTGTTCGGTTATCCGAATTTCTTATTATCCGAAAGGGGCTCGGTCCCAATTGATTCGGATAATCGATGCTCCACTGTGTTTCCCATTTATTTTTCAAAATCTTTTCAAGATTGTTCTCAAATTCAGCTCCGGCAACCTCTCTTTATACACATATATTCTCGGTAATCCGTTATATTTCACTATTTCACCGCTTCACTACACTGAAAGAAAAAGTATCAAGTTATCGAAAAAAAATAGTTTCTTGTGCCAAGAAAATATATTCTTTTAACTCTGAATGTATCGAATGGAATAGGGGAGAGTTTTTCCTGAGAAAATGATTTCTCCTGAGTGTGAATCCGGTTGAATTTCAGGGAATAGCTGATATTCGACGTCTTTTCGACCAAGAATTTATGAGATAACTGATGAAGCTTAAATTAGATTTTAAACCAATAATTATTAACATGGAAATGAATCCGACTATTAATTATGAGATAACTCACAATTTCTCGCGTTAATACTAAAACTACTTGGCCTACTCAATTGTGTTCTTCTCCCAAGACATTTGGGCAGGAGATATCATTTTCTTGATTCAAGGATTTCTTCTTTTGGTATCCTGGTGATTTTTTCTCTCAGTGTGCTCTACTGATGTGACCAAAAAATCTGTCATATCAGTGACGGAGCTAAATTCTGACCATTTTTGTCATATGACGAAATTCTGACCTAATTATCAATTGACGGTCAGATTACATCTAAGTAAATGATGCGCCATCTGCGTCATAAATTCGATGATGGGAATTTTGCTAAATTCCCTAAGAGAAAGCTTTACTAAAAGTTGATGTAATATTCACACGAGATTATTAAAAAATATGTTGATGAAAAAATTCACATATTTTCCTAATTTATTGAACTATAAGTCATATCGAATTATCAATGACAATTGCGGATTGTGACAAAACTGAGACAAAAAGAAATACTAACCGTCATTCAACATCTAAGTAGATGACGCCTGACCAAAATTTAAGTAATCATGATTGCAAAACTTAGATTGAACATGACAAAATTGTGACGAAAGAAAAGTATGACATCTTTTTTTCTCCCAAAATTCATTTTTGGATGCTGACACTTCTATTCGAGATTGCTGCTTCGAAAAATCAATAAATGACAAACACAAAATTGAGCCAAAAATGTGACGAAATGACCTCAAATTCTTTTTAAAGTAGTTCGACCATATGTCGCACTAGTCTTCGAGTGTATAGTAAAAAACGAACGAAAAAAAAACACCCAAAAATTAATATTTACGATTAAAAACCTATTTCCTGGTATTACACAGAGAAAAGTGTTTTCTTAATTCAAGTGAGAAAACTCACTTGATTTAAGTGAGTTTTGCTTTCTTAAATTAAGAAAGAAAAAATCACTTGATTTAAGTGAAAAAACTCACTTGATTTAAGTAATTTTCGTTTTTTTTTAATTTAAAACTAAACTTCCTCAACTCAGTACACAAAAATGGCTCCATTCAAGTTACTTCGTACATTTTTAATGCGATCCGATATAGGGAATAATTCAACAAATGACTTAGAGTGGTATATATCAGCGAGGCACGATTTTGATAAATTACGCAAGATACGATTTTTGATTGCTTGAACAGTATTTATTTTAAGCGTATTCCTCTTTGAAATATGGAAGATTGTATCGCCAAATCAAGAATAATAAATATTTCTCATAATTCAACCTCTTGATAATTCATCTTGACATACAAAGTCCGCGTTCTACAACCCGCTGATCTGACACAAAATGATGAAACTTAACTTTTTACTCCGGAATTCAATGGTTGGTTCAAGTACTAACCACCACATTTGACTGAGAATGTACGGATTCATTTAAATGGAGTCACTTTTGTGTATTAAGTTAAGGAAGTTTAGTTTTGAAATTAAAAAAAAACGAAAATTACTTGAATAAAGTGAGTTTTCACTTAAATCAAGTGATTTTTTCTTTCTCAATTTACGAAAGTAAAACTCACTTAAATCAAGTGAGTTTTCTCGCTTAAATCAAGTGACTTTTTCTCACTTAATTTAAGAAAGTAAAACTCACTTAAATCAAGTGAGTTTTCTCACTTAAATTAAGAAAGCATTTTTCTCTGTGTAAAGGCATATTCGAAGAAGAATTGGTGAATTGTATTAATTATTTTTCATTTATTACTCAACCAATAGATTAAAAATGATTAATTACAAAGTTATCAGACGGTCAATAATTTTCATATTAAATCGTAAATTTTGTTTTTTTTCGCCTTTTTTTTCGATATTTTCCAGATTTTAATTTTTTGCCAAAGCTAAAAAGCGCAAAATCTTGCATTGGCCCGTAAGACACCTCATTATTTTGATTTCTCGTCTATTTATTTTTGACAACACAAAACGGCCAATCGACTCGAAATTTCACGAGATCATTCAGATTCTTATAAGCTTTGATTTAAAATTTATTTCACATTTTAATCTTTAAATTCGTGCAGTGATCAAACTATCTCAATGAAATTTTAATAAAATGAGATTTATAAAATTTACGATTTTCGTAGTTTGTGGAAGAGGATCACTCTGTGCAATAAGCCCTTGGGGGAAATAATGTATCTATTTGTTCATATCCATATCCACCCTTCTCACACTCAGAGACTTTGTATATCATACATACGTAAATCCATTTGGAGATGTGCATAATAAAAATGTAGGTCATTATTTGAATTTTTCACACATTACTAGTTTATATACAAGCATTTTTATTTTTCACTTGAACAAAAAAAAAAAATAATAATAATAATAATAAAAATTCCGAAAGATTATTACACTTTTTGTTTTTCAATAACTTCGAATATATCGAATGAGAAAAAATTGATGAGGAGAGAAAAAGTTTCATATCGTCATGAACATCAAAAAAAAAGTTCTTTCAATGAAAAACAAAAAGAAATAAAAATTTGAGAAAAATGAAGAGAAAACAAAAAACGCTCATTTTTTTATTTTTTTGGAGAATATCTCGGAAATTAAGCGAGATAGGGTAATTTTATCTAAATCCTTTCTTAAGCTCTCCAAATTCTCTAAGAAAGAAGTTTCAAGCAAAAAGGACGTATCTCCATCAATTATCGAGATATTCCAAAAAATCGAAGAATATTTCTTTTGAAAATATCTTTGAGTATAAAATTGTGGAAAATAGGGAATTTTTTTTGTAATAAATTTTATTGGGTACAAAAGAGGTCTCTCCATCAAGTTTTCCCAACTCCAATGATCTCCAAGATATTTTTGAAACAATCACTACATGATTTCTTACAATTTTTCTCATCTTTCACAATTGAATTAAGGGGTTACACCACTGTAGAATTTTCGAAAAATCGATTTTTTTTCTTGCTTCAAAAATTACTTTGGGCCTTCCAGAATATGGGCAAAAAAAGTTATCACCTGAAATCCATTTTATCTAATGAAATTTTGAATTTTTCCCAAGGCATTTCTTCATATTCATAGCCTAAGTCAAAACTTTAATCGTGTTTTTCTCGAAACATGATTTTTCAAATTGGCACGCAGCATAACTCCAATAATTTTCATTATTTTCATTTAAATTTCCCACAGAATCTTGAAAACAACATTTCGAACAGGAATACGTAGGGAATTTTCAAAAAATTGATTTGCACATTTTTTATTGATAAAAAATTGCCGGGTTTTTGGTCGAAATTTGAATTTTTTAATTCAAATGCTCACCAATCACACAAAAAACAATATTTTTGAAATTCCCTACGTATTTCTGTAGCTATATGTATCTATAATGAGCCTTTTTTTTGTATTTTCCAATTGAAATTTGCACCAGTTACACTGCATGCCGCAGACTGTTTTAAATTCGGGGAGCCTCGCAAAAATGGCTCTTGTGTCGTCATTTTTTAATTATTTTTTTCACGAAGACTCGAATATATGCTCAATTACTTCCTCCAATATTATTTTTTTATTACTCTTTTTTCAGAAAAAAAAAAAAAAAAAAAATATCCAAAAAACGCATTTTGTAAGCTTTTACAGTGGTGTAACCTCTTAATTAAAAGAAAATGTACAGTAGAACGTCGATTATTCGAACGTCAGTCATCCGAAACGTCAATTATCCGAAAGAAAATGAAATTTATCCGTAAGTCAATTATCCGAATGGTGATTTGGGTTATCCACAAATATTAATTATCTAAACAATAATTTCGTTCATTCGAATGCTCAGTTATTCGAACGATAACGCCCTGAATAACCTGCATTCGTTTTTATCTGAAGAATTACTTTTTCCGCAGACTCAAGCGACTTGTGTCTCCGAATTTTGATTATTTTTAAATACATATTTAACTTCGTTCTATACCATTCAATGATACATTGGTTATTATGGAAATTCACCAAAAAATGTTCTTGTATTATTAATGTTCTTTGTATTCTTAAATACAGGGTGACGTCAGCATCCACCTTACAAATTTTCGAGATAAGAAAAATAAGAAATGACAATTCCAATGGTGTAAAAATGAATCAATTTGGAGAATAATCATCTGATTTTCTATCTGATTCCATTGATTTTAACGGTATTAGAATTATAATTGTCGATCCTTCAAGCTCCTGAAGTTTGTAATGTGGACGCTGACGTCACCCTGTATATATATTTTATAATTTTAAAAGAATCAACTTTTTTTTGCCCACGAAATATTAGTGTTCGGTTATCCGAATTTTTTATCATCCAAAAGGAGCTCGATCCCAATTGATTCGGATAATCGACGCTCTACTGTCATTCTTTTTTTCAACTCTAATTATGATAATCAGTTTTTAAAATGAATAAGTTAAACATTGGTATTTACAGGCCTGCATAGGTCTTCATCCTCCGTTGTAATAGTACACATCGTGTGTCTGGTCATGTCACTATTGATTCCAACAGTAAAGCGTATCGAGAGGTACACACACCCGATACGCTTTTATGTCTCGTCATATTTTTTCCCTCCTTTTTCCTCTCCTTCTTCACATTTGTACTTTTTTTTTTCGATGGTTTTTTTTGTTCCCATCCCTCTCATATTCCCTTCTTTTTTTTTACTCTATTTAATTCACTTAAAAGATACACAAACGTAAAACTTTCATTCAACAATTTTTCCCTCGACACTTTTTTTTTCCCCAGAATGATTATCTCCACATTGAGCGATAAGATAAATGTCTTTCGAGTTTGAGAGGAAAAAAAGTTTTTCAATTTTGCAAAAGAACTGAAGTGAAGAGATGAAATTTATTCAATATTATGTTGATTTTTTTTTTTTTTGAATTCATTATCTGCGACAATCCTCAATGAGATACTTCGGAAATTGATGGAGATACGCCCTTTTGCACGTAAGCTTCTCATATCTTCTTTAGTTTTTGAAATATTCAGGTTTCCACAGGAAAACTCATAGTTTATCTACAGAGAACGAAATTAGCGTTGAAAATAATCAAATATTGATTTCATTGGTCCTTGGCAAATATTTTTTTGGAATAACTAAAAAATTTGGTGAATCTACTGAATTTAGTTGATTCAAACAGATTAACTACTTGAATTTATACATTTTCCTAAATATATAGGGGAGACCGGGGCAAAATGGACTTGCGATTTAAAATCATTTGGTATTTTTTTTAAGAGTGAAGGGCTCTTCAAAAAAATTTGGAAAAATTTACTAACAATGTCCACATATTGGAGCATCTTCTTGAATTTTTTGAGATTTTTCTACCGAGCCCTTCACTCCGAAAAAAAATCCTGAGTTTAGGGTTAATGTTCTTGTACTGTAATGGAAATTCGTAAAATTATTTTTCTGAAAAAGCTTCGCGTTTTTTTTAAGCTGAAGTCTACATTTTAATAAAGAAAGGAAGAAAGATATTTGCATCAAGAATACATAAAAATGCAATAAAGCCCAAAATTTTTGACTTTGTAAGCGCTACTAGGATTTTCATCCCTGAAGACAAAACGATTGGGGCACCGCCAAGCAGCAATACTTCATGTCTTCTCATGAATATCTACATTGACATTTAGAGTCACAAATGCACTTTACATAACTCAAAGAACTCGCTAAATAGAGGCACCACATCTTTTTTTAAGAATTTCACAAAAAAATTTCAATTAAATTGATTTAAGGTATTCCAGCAAATTCGAATACAGTTAATTAATTTTCTTTTTAATGCCCCATCAAAGATGATATTTTTCCACATTTCCCTGATTTTTTTCATAATTTTTGTCCGTTTAGTTTATGAAATATGAATTATCAAAGTTACTGAAAATAGCAGTGGTGGGGATGAAACGCCCTAAATCGAACGGAAATAACGAAATTACTAAAAAACCACAGGTTCGACCCATTATTTAAAAATAATTGGCGAAGAGAACAGCATTTTAACTAAATAATAGAAGAAAGAAATATTCAATTCACCGTAAATTTATTGGGAAATTTAAGAGGCGAGGTGCAAAATGCATAAGGAAGGGGAGAAAACGGCGAGAAAAAAAAAAAAAACAAAAATCAAAAACCAAAATACTATAGTGATAGTCTGAGGACAGTGATTATATTACTCAATGATGAACTAAATAAATTAAGCTATAGTACAAGTTCTCATATTGCTGAATAATCCAGTTATTGCAGGTAGAAGAGGAGGAAGTGAAGGCTGATACTGTCTTTTTAGGGATTAAGTTAAAGAAATCAAGAGTTTAGAAGTGTAAAAATGTAAAAATTATAAAAAATAGTTTCTTTCTTTTTTTTATCATAGCGAAAAGCAATAGCAACAAATTACAGGTGACCTAATTATAGTAATTTACGGAAACACTGTATACGAGATGAAGGCGTGGTGAGAAGGATGTAAAACAAATAATGTAACATCAATGAATAAACTCTATTCTATTCTATTCTATTATTGAGAAATTTTAATTAGAAGGTAGTCGTAACTATTTGCCTCTCTCTCTGTATCATGCATGTGATAAGGGATTAATGTAAAAAAAATTCAAGAAAAGAGAAAATTAGATTCACAATCGAATAGAGCGGGAAATTCTACCCCGGAAAATCCTATAATCCAACCCATTTTGCCCCACTATTATAAAAATTCGAAAAATCTTTCAACCCCTGTAACTCTCGAACCACTGGGCCAAAAGTCATTGCATTATATAGATTTTCGGGGTAGAATTCTCCGCTCTTCCCACTGGAATCATCAAAACTCGAGAATTCCGGAACAAAAATTATATTCACAAGCTAAAGATATGACTTTTAAATAGTTTGATCACTTTCTTAAGTAAATTAAAGCACTTTTCCCCTGAATTATGAGCAATTAATTGGGAAATAATCGACAAATCCTCATTTTTTGTTTCTGTTCTTTCAATCGTATTCTCAGATACTATCTTGAATTCCAACCAAAGTATTAAATTGTTATTATCAACAACTGAATGATGCCTGAATTCAATTTTTTCCGATTGTTACATTTATGAGTAACGGATGTGACAAGCCATCACTGATTCAACGAGATGAAAGGAGAATGTCCGGTTAATTTCGAAGGTCGAATAGATATTTCCCCTAAATTTCTTTCTCCCTCAGAACTTCAACAAATCGAAGTCATTTGTCGTTGCCCATAGCAACGCAAAATCATCCGGAAGCATTGCCCTCTTCGTGTCACGTGATGCCTAATCCTAATACCAGGTTCCAATTGATCGAAATTGTGATGAAAAAAGTAATGATTGACAACCAAAGATCAACGAAACTTTATTTTCTCGTGGATTTTCATTTTTTATTTATTTTCATGAGTATCTTTGAGACACAATTGAGGTTTTGCGGAAAAACTGCAGATACTTTTTGTTCAAAATTTTATGGACTACAAAAAATTGGTGCTTCCTATTTTCTTCTGGACAACTGATTTTTTGAATTATCTTTTACGACTTCACGGAATTTTTATCACAATCGTTGAAAAAAAAAAAACGATAAAAATTGATTGAACAATATATTTTTTTGTTGCAGTATAAATTTTGGGAGATTGTTTAATAAAGATTTTTTTTTTTTTCTTCTTTAATAAATTTTTCTTTTGTTCGGGGGGAGGGGGTAATGATTAGTTGTCGATCTATCTGGAGAATATCTCGCAAACTCATGGAAATACGCCTTTTTGCCCTAAAACACTCTTGTAAAGAATTTCAACAGCTAAAAAAAGGGTTCAGAGCAAAAAAAGGCGTATCTCTACTATTTCTTAATATATTTGAGAAAAATGACTAAGAAGAGAAAGAGATTCGCCTTTTTCACTCTAATCATCTTTTTTAGCTATTCAAATTTTATGTAAAGAAGGATTGCAATAAAAAGGGCGTATCTCCATTAGTTTCCGACGTTTTAAAAAAAAATGTAAAAAAAAAATTAACTCAACTCATTTCACATTTCTACAATTACGCCCAATCACAAGAAAATCTTAATGATTCTATGCATCTGATTATTCTTAATTCACTCAGAATCACAGTTTTCACAACGATAGCAATACATCTGTAGTGGAAGTGCATTGGGTGACCTGATAAAAATACTAGGACATGACAAGTCACCCACTAGCAATGACCTGTTAACAATTAGTTGTGGCTTTGTGTTTCTAGCTCAACTCTTGCACTATAAAACGTTATTTTTAAATATTTACATAAATTATTTTTCTTTGTGCATCTTAATTCACTAGTGAAGAGGTAAAACAGGAGTAGTCGATTATTTTTGCTGATTATTTGTCTCAAATATATTGGAAACTAATGGAGATACGCCCTTTTTCCTCTAATCGCCTTATCTCGCTTAATTTCCAAAATAGTTCTAAGAAAAAATTCAATTTTTACTACCGATTAATCATTTTTCTCAAATATCTCGAAAATCAATGGACATACGCCCTTTTTCCCGAATCCATTTTGTAGCTCTTGAAACTATCTACAAAAGAGAATCAGGCTAAAATCGCCCTATCTCGTTTAGTTTCCGAGATATTTGCAAAAAACAATCCGATTTTTCTTACCGATCATTTTTCTCAAATATCTCAAAAATTAGTGGAGATACGCCCTTTTTCGACTTGAAATTCTCTACAAAAATGTCTCAGATCGAAAAATTTCCACTCAACATTATATAATTGCCCTAAAACCAAAAGGGCATAAGTCCCATGCATAAGTGTATCACTTACGCCCATTTGACTCTTATTCGACCGTATTTTTAAGCACAATATCATAACCTCAATTCTCGTAATTGATTGAAGATTAATAGAATCTTTGGGAAGGCAACTCTTTATAAACTCGATCGGTGGGAAGGTCACGATGAGAGTATGAGTGGATTGTGAACTAGTTCAAAACAAGTTATCCCCCCGAGTTTCAATGATAAAGAAAGAGAGAGGCTCAAGAGAATAAGAAAAAAGAAGAAAAAAAAAACAAAAAGTGAAGAAGAAATAACAGAGTTGCAAAACTCCTTCGACATTCGTGGAAGACTAGATGTTCTTGTTCACTGGATTATTATTATCATTATTCTCCTTGAAAGATCATATCGATTTTTCTTATTTCCAATTTTCTTAAGACTCGTGCATTGAAAAATGTTACGGATTCGACTGACCACTGGCGATATTCTACTAAATCATTCTATCTATCGAACTTTATCCCCCAAGTTTTTATAAAAGTTTGTTACTCATTTTTTCTTTTCTTTCTCCTCTGCATCATCTCGAGCCTTCAAGAGTTTGAAGTCTTGAGATTTAGAGGATTTCCTAGACGTCTAAATTTTTTTTTGAAATTATAATTTCTTCCAAAAAAATCATTGAAATTCTTTGAGTTTCGCGGTTAATTGGTTGCACGATGGACTTGTATTCCTGAGGTTCCGGGTTCAAATCCCGGTCTCCACCGATTGAAACAAGCATCACTCTTTGTTCATCATTCTTATCTATTGTATGATCTTTCGACCTTTTACAATTTTTTTAATCCTTCCTTATTATCCTCCCATTCTTTTCAGGTTTCGATCCTCAAAGAAAAACCAGCGTCAAATTAGAAGAATTACAATCACATCAATAAACAAGTGGTGGAGTAGAGACTGAAATTTTTTTTTTTTTTTTCGGACACTCGGACGATATTCCGCAGGGAAAAAGAGCCCATTTGCAAGCCGAGGTGTGAAAAATAATTGCCACTCTTTTAACTCTTCGACACTCCCAGAGGCGTTGTCGCAAGTGTGTGGGGGAGCTTCCCAAAAAAAAAAAAAAAAAATGAAGTGCCTTTTATTTTTACTGCACTTCTTTTTCTCTTTCTCTCAACACAAAAATACAAAAGGTGTCTCTGGTTTAGGGGCTTACCCATCGGAGCAAGGGAGGAGGGGGGGGATGAATGTATGAGGTATAGAGGCCATTCAACTTTACACGCCTGACGGGCACTCACGTGAATCCTCGAGACGACCCGACAGTTGGAGAGGTTGACACTCGACCTTCAAGAAGGGCTGCCCGCAGGTTATACAGTCTTTGAGGCGTGCAGACACATCAACCCCCCTCTCCCCCTTCCCTCCCCCCCTAATCTTTTTTTATCACCATTCAACCATATGTCGAGACCTTAGAATTGTCGTAGTCATCACATGTGTGTAATCTTTTTTTCACTGTCTTTTTTTTTTTCTCGGACTCTCTGATGGTTCGTTCAACCTGGTAGATTTGTCTTAGACAAACTGGACACTTCAGACACATTGCACTCGAGGCAACTTTGAACGTCGATCAGACTGATTAGAACGACCATGTGATTCTATGGTTTGATGCGAGAATAGATAAGATCGTCATGATGATATCGATATTTTTTTTATAATTTTGTAGAATAATTCAGGAAATGAGGTAAAGCTGGAGGAATTAATATTTTTGTTATTTTTCCTTCAAATTATGTTGGAAAATTATGAACAAATACATTTTTTGAACTAATCCTTTTTTTTGTAGCTCTTGAAACATTCTCGGTTAGTTTCCAAGCTATTTCGTTTGACAATGACCACAAAGATCATCCGATTTCTTCTGTTCTATCTCTTCACAAACAGAATCATTGATAATGAAAAAAAAATCATCAATTTTTTCTTTATGAATTTTCTTATTAACCCTAAATCGGCAGTTAATATTTTCATCTCAAAATAAAGAAAAATCATTAACTCCTTCTCCACTATGAGTCATCCCAAAAGACTCAATCATGCCTGTCCAAAAGAAAAAAAAAAAAAAAAAAAGATGGTAAAATCCTGATGATATTAGTTAGAGACGACCTCTAGAAGATTCCAGACTGATAAAATACCGTCTACGGTGTCTATAACATGAAAAGCCCTTCAGCTAACACAGTAGGCGGCTAAGGTAACACTTTAGGTACTTCAGACACTTTCTTACTTCTTTTTTTTTTTTATATACCCTAGGATTCTCATCCCTTTTCTCTTTACGTTCCAGAATTAAGACAAGAGAACTCAATGAAAAGAAGAAAAGAAGTAAAAAGAATCTATTTACGACTTTTATCTCACCCCCTCACAAGAGTAGAAATAAAAATAAAAAAAAAAGTACTAGTACAAAAATGCCCTGAAAATCTCCAGGACACAAGTGAAATAAAAAGTAACTAAATATTCCCTAGGATCCAACCGGGGGGGGGGGGGGGAATCCCCGAACAATCGTTCGGCTTTTCTGTACGAGAGTTCATTGACCTCCCGAAAATGCGTGCATTCCCCACCCGCTCTCTGCAGGACCCCTCCCCCTCCCTTCTCCTCCCCCTCCTCCTCCTTCTCTGACTCCCGAAAAAAATTAAAAGGGAGACAAAAAAAGTTTCAAGATGCGGAAGAAAAAATCTCTTCAGAGAGAATTGGAATATGTCATTCCCAGGATCTCAGAGTTACGAGAAAAGTGAGAGAAAGAGAAAGAGAGAGAGAGAGAGAGATAGAGATAGAGAATGGAGAAAAAAAAATAAAGAATGATAGAAACATAGGATAGTGGTTGAGGGAGTGGGGCAGGGTCGAACTCATGGACGAACGAGCCGACGAATAGGACGGCTGGCGCCTGTAGTCAGATCGATGCACGTGGCTCCAGCTGGGCGCCGCTCTTCGTACATCTCTCTCTTTCTCTCTCTGTTATCCTCGTGTGTCTCTTCTTCATCTCAGTGTCTCTCTTAGCTATTCTCTCTTTTATTTCCCTCTTGACTCCCATCCAGCTCTCTTTCGCCGTGAGAATGGGAAATCCCGGAGTATATCTACTTGCGCCAAGTGAGACAGAGAGAGAGGCACATACACACACACACATATACATACGAGATGTATGTTTCCGAGCGTCTGTAGAGGGAAGGAGGGCTGGAAAGAGAGAGAGAGAGAGAGAGGTTAGTATCCAGAACCAGAGGAAAGAGAAAATCGGGAGAGATTGTATAAAGTACTCCACCCGAAGCGTTTGTATTACTACAACGCCTTGGGAACCACCCATCCAGACCAACCTAACCTAAATGGGAATGAGTGAGAATAAGCTTCAGACATCACTTGGAATGCCTGTTCTATGCTATGGTAGAATATCGAGGAATTTGAAATACAAGATGGGTTATTGATGATGGAGAGGTGTAATTAATTTCACGGATTTTGATTGCTTGAAGATTCAATTTGAGGTTAAAGGTCTGCAGTAGCTCAATCGGTGGGATGATGGATTTGTAATCCTAAGATTCTGGGTTCAAAACCCGAGATACAGATCTGAATGACACAAACAAAAACAACGCAGGCACCATTTAGACCGGTGCTCAGAACCCGATCTCTGCCGATTGCCACAAGCACCACTTCAATATTCTTACATGTATTTTGCCCACAGGGACATTATAAACATCCGTCACTCATTAACAGTTCTCTTAGCCTAGATAGGGCAATGGTACATGAAATTTAAAAAATTAAAATTTGAGCCTGAACTGCTCGGGTTCTAGGGGACTCCCCAGCGTTATAGCGGCAGCGTTGCCAAATCCACTCTACACTGCGTGAACGCGTTTAGAGCGTTTTCGACAACGTTGCTACGGAACGGAATTTCGGTAGATACTAGAAGTCAGATAGAGCGATTTGGCCCTGATCCTTTTTTGTTGTTTGTTTGTTATTTGTGCTGCTTGCACAGCTGGCCTTTAAAAATTATGTTATACAGTCAATGTTACTAATTTTTATGTGAAAATCTGTGCTCAGAGACTTTCTTCTGTTGTTATGAGCTAAACAAACTTTCTATCCAGGGCCTCGATTCTTGAAGCGACCAAAAATTTTTCCGTGAACGGAAAAGATGCGTTGACGGAAATCTTCCGCGCGTGATATGGGTTCTGTAAACGGAGAGATTCCGCCCATGAGTCGTTGCATTGTCACTCATTTCTCATTGTCTTGCAGGCAATTTTTCCGTGCAATTAATACTAAGTATCTCAAGGTAATTCAAAAGGTCGAGATAAATATGTCGGTGTAAAAAATCCATAATTTTCTAAAAAACGATTACAGTGAATAAAAAACACTGATTTGAGGTTAGTGATTTGACAGATACACAAAACTATCCTTACCGCACGACTCACGGACGAAATCTTTCCGTCAACGTATCTTTTCCGTGAACATAGTTCTCGAAATTCTCTACAAAGAAGCGATATGGGCTTTTTCTTCATACACCTTCTTTTCTGCACGCCGTGCGCAAAAGTAACCACTTTCCACACGCTATGTGTGTGATCAGTGGCACTTTCCACACGTTGTACATAAAAAAAAATGTACCTTATTCGTGCGATAAAGATTTTCCGATTCGTGTGATAACAAAAGTCGCCTCCGGCTCGTTTTGCAACCTCACACTCGTCAGAAAATACTTTACCGCACTTGTTGGGTAATTCATTATTTCCCTATTTCTCATCTCAGGTCATCAACTTTCACACTGTTCCTTCACTTTCCCACAGAAACCGCTTAAATGTGAGTAAAATGGCATGGGTTGTAGCTACTTAACCCACCAACTATAAACATGTAAATATGTACATAGCTGTATTTATGTTCATAATATAATCGTTAAATCTTCAATTTCTAAATAAAAGAATTGGGATAAAAAAGGCGCATCTCCCTTATTTAACGAGATATATTTCACGAAAATTAGACATTTCATCAGTGAAGACGTGAAACAGGAAGACTCAATTTTTATCATTACTTGTTTCAAGATGATCTTGGAAACTAATCGAAATACGTTCTTTTCACCCTAATGCATTTTTGCAGCTCTTGAAATTTTTGACAAAAAAAAACGATGAAAGAGGTGTGTCTCCATTAGTTTCAGAAATATTCCATCAAAAATTATCAGAAAGATCAGTCAATCTCATCACCACTTCTCACTTTAAAAAATGGAGAATTTCAGCATTTGCTGATCATGGCGTCAATTAATTCGTAAAACCGCAGAATTTTCGGGGTCAATGGAAAGTATTACGTAATTGCGTATAAATTTGAATCAATCGACTTTTTATTGACATTTGCCTAACCAAAGAGAGACCTTCGGATTCTGTACGGCTGAGATAATAAAAAAATGGCTGACCTTATGACTTGAACAATGGCGTAACAAGCCTGACCTATCGAAATAATCCAGGAATAAACTGATTGTAATTTTCCTTTTTTTTTTCTCATTTTTTCTTTTTCATTTCACCATAGATATTGTTCTCTCACGCGTTCCACAAAAATACTCTTGTAGATATTGGCAATTGTCTCGATGAGAATTTTTTTTCTCTTCCAATTCGATGGCAAACAAATCATTCCTAGAAACAAAAAAAAAACTAACAATTTTCCCGTGAAATGATTTTTTTCGACTGTGCTTTTTTATTTGCTGGTCACGTTCTGCGGATTTTTCCCCGGAATAAATCATCAAGTAACCGCACAATATGGATAAATGGGGTGAGAAAGAATATTGGAAATATTTCAATCAATAATGGGGTTCTTTCAATTTTCCCTTTCTTTCAATCTTTCAGTTCATCAGACCTTCAAGGTAATGTATCATTAATGACAGCAAGTCATTGATTAATTCAGTTGCAAAACGGTTAAACAAAAGTCTATTGCTCTCAAATTTTTCAAAATATCTCGAAAACTAGTGGAGATACGCCCTTTTTGCCCGAGTATTTTTTTGTAGCTCTTGGAACAGTCTAGAAAAAAAATGCAGACAAATTGCTCCATCTCGCTTAGTCTCCGAGATATTTTCAAAATTAATGAATTTCAATAGAATAAATCAATTTCATCTCATTCCTTTTTTGAGGATATCTTGGCAAGTAAGGAGGATCGAGCGATTCTGATGAGGAGTAAGAGGATTTTTCTTTGGAAAAGTTGATGTTCAAGTGATCCAAGTGATCCACTGTTCAGGGTAATCATTAGCAAGAATGCAAAAAAAAATCATCCGATTTTTTTTCTCAAATTTTTGAGAATTTCTCGGAAAATAGGTCCTTTCCGCTGAATCCTATTCTGTAGCTCTCAAAATTCCTACAATAAAGAATTCAGGCAAAATCGTTTTATGTCGCTCAGTTTCCGAGGCATTCTAAAATAACGAATTTCAACAGGATAAGTCAATTTTATTCAATTTTTTTCCTGAGAATATCTCAGAAAGTCAGTGACATATAACGATTTTTATAAGGAATTGGAGGATTTTTCTTTGGAAATGTCGATATTCATGTGATCCAGGTGATCCACTGCTCAGGGTAATCAGCAGCAAAAATATGACCAAAAAAAAACAATTTTACTGATTTTTGAGAATATTTTTCTTTCTTTATTGATGTATAGACTTCAGGAAAATAGTGGAAATACGCCCTTTCTCCGAAATCTTTTTCTGCAGCTTCCAAATCTCTACAGAAAGGGATTTAGGCAAAATCACTCTATTTAGCTTATTAATTTTCGAGAATATTCTCAAAAATAATGAATTTCAACAGGATAAGTCAATTTTTTTTAGTTCATTAATTTTTTTTGAAAATATCTCGGAATTTACGCGAGATACGCTTTCTTTGCTCGAATCCTTTCTTGTAGCCTTTAAAATTCTCTACAAATAAAAATAATTGCAAAAGGGCATATCTCCATAAGTTTCCGAGATATTCTCTTTATTAATTCAATGGTTTCTATCAAGAACTTTGTTATTTCCAATTTTCTTTTTTTTAGTATTTTTTTTTTTCGAGTATTTCAATTGATTAGAGAAGTGATTATTATGTTTGTTGTTTTTGTTTTGTGATGGCAGAATTAAAATCATCGAATTATACTATTTGAAGAGGTTTCGATGGGTTTTCAAACCTAAAATCTACATATTAATAAAGGAAAGAAGAAAAAAAGAAAAATATTCTCAAGAAAACGAAAAAAAAATGGATTAATCCTGTTTTATGTATCTCTTTGGTACACAATCAGTCGGAAAAAGGTCAATCTTCAGTTTTCCCGATCCAAATTCAATCATAATAGAGCATTCAAGCCATTCAAGATCATCGAACCGATACCCATGACCCTTTGCAATCCCACGTGTCAAACCCACGTACAGTATTGTAACCAGTAACAGACGATTAACTAAGCCCAACGATCCATCCACAAAGAGCACCATTTCCCTTTAGCAATAACGAAGCGTTTGTTCATGTTTCCCTCAATTGTCTCATTCATCAATGTTCACTGAAAGCCTTCAGCTGCAGGTGAAGTTTCACCGTTTCTCTCCACAGTCTTAGATAACAAGCAAAGAAAAAGAAATAAAGCCCAATAAGCGACAAGTCATTTCCTCAGTTTCAAGACAGAGTTGAGGACACTTGAAATTGTAGAAAAGCCCCCAAGTGAGTGGAGCAAAGAGGGAGAACAAAGGGATAAGGGCCGATGAACGGATATGCCGGGAGAGGCGCAATGTTGTGCAGACCACGTGGCAATGGATCTGGATCAGGGTTAGCCCGCTCACGTACTTTACCACTGTGTTTACTATATCTGACCCTCTTATTTCAACGTTTGTATCGCGGTCAATCCCCCTGCTTGTGCGCTGTGTGCATGTTCTCTTTACTCCTCCTCCTTCTCCTCTTCTACCCCTCCCCCCCTCTCTCCGTCATCCCCTCCATTGCATTACGTGGGTGGAGAAAGGGTGGGAGGCACAGCTGGACAGGGAAATACAGCTCGAGGACTCGAATAATCCCTTTGGAAATTAAGTAATTCAGTTGTTAAAAGGCAAAAGAGGATAAGTCAATTTTTTTTCGCTCATTTTTTAATGAAATATTTCGGAAACTAATGGAGATATATTTTTTTTGGGTTAATTTTTTTTTGGGGGTTCTTGAAAATTTTTACAAAAATGGATTAAGGTGAATAGGGTGTATCTCCATTGATTTTCGAGATATTTGAGAAAAAATGATGAAAAAATGAATTTATCTGGTTTTACTACTTTTACGAATATCTTGGAAACTATTGGAGATACGCCCTTTTTTTCTTAATACTTTTTTATAGCTCTCTATGTTTTTTTGTTGTATTCTTCCAAATTTTTTTACAAAAAATGGATTAGTACAAAAAAGGACGTATTTCCATTATTTTTGAGGTATTATTTGATAAAAATTTCGTATAAATTTATTTTCACTGATTTTATCCCATTCACCATCAAATTGAAATTCAACGATTTTCACAAAGTGTCATTGGGTTATCCAGGTCAGCCAACAATATTGCACATATGTTACTTTCTTCGTCTTCCTCAAACTTTCTAACCATCAACCTGTCTATGTCTGGAACACGTCAGTAACATGTACCATAATTAGATTTGTACCCCTACACCCCCCTCCCCCTCCTCTCTCCCCTTCCCCTTCTCATGCCTTTTCCCTCCTCACTCCTATTCCTCTTTGCTTTTCAGCCCCTGTCCATAACCACTTATTGACATACACCATCGTGTGTACGACCGTTAAATGTATTCACCTCATCATCCTTTATGTATTACTGGGTTCAATCATGTTAGCTTGTCACAGCAGCGAATGGCTTTTCAATTGTTTTGGACATATTGAGAAATAGATATTTTTTTTTTCAAATTTTTTTTTTTTTTTTTAATTATTTTTTCAACATTTTTCCTTAGATATCTTTCTTCCTTTCTTTATTGATAAAAAAGACTTCAGATTTAAGGATGTTCTACACCTACCGTAAGCGGGGGTTGTGCGGCATGAGAGGGGCAGTGATTTCGTCAGTGTTCCAATCCCTGAACATGAAATAATGATTTTTTAAATTCCTCATTAAAATGATTTTCAGGGAATTATGGAACGCTGTGGGTGTTCAAATATTATATTATTATCATTACATTTCATAGATATTTTTTTTATCCTTTATTTAATTAGTTTGAGAATTATTTGGAAAAAAGCGTTGAATTCTAGGGAATTCTGGCGACACAAGTTGGCAGCACTTACGCGAAATCGACAATTTTTCAAGCATTTTTATTAATTTTAATGCCAATTATTGACCCAATCGTTGTATAAAAATGAACAAATTGTGCGGGGGGTTATTTCTCACCTATATCCGAAGTTTCATCAAATTTGAACAATTTTTCGAAAAGTTTCTTAAGATTTTGTGAATTTCCCATAAGAATCATGTTAAAAATGGTTTTTAAAAAATTTATAACTTTTAAACCAGGTATGAAAAAAATCCAAAATTTTGCATACGGTTTCTTTATAAATTGGAGAACCTTGGAAAAAAATTTCATTGAAATCGTACATTTTTAAGTTCTAATAAAATACCGATAGAACATCCTTGAACGATGGTTATTAAAAAATTTATAACATTTAAACCAGGTATGAAAAAAATCCAAAATTTTGCATACAGTTTCTTTATGAATTGGAGAACCTTGGAAAAAAATTTCAATGAAATCGTACATTTTGAAATTTCGATAAAATACCGGTAGAACATCCTTAAAAATCCATCGAAACCTTTTCAAATAATATTACAGTGTTAACTCTGTCATTACAGTATATAAAAATAATACTAATAATTATAATAAATAATAATAATAATCACGTTTCTAATCAATTGAAAAAATGAGCGAAAAAAAAACAACGAAAATAATACAAAATTTTTCATAAATTCGATAAACAATAGAGTCAATAGCACCAATAATATCAATAAAGTTCAGCATTGTTATTAAAGCACAAACACCAGTACACTCAATAGATATCTTGGGAATTTATGGGGATATGCCCTTTTTTTTGTTCTGAGCCATTTTTCATAGAGAATTTCAAGAGTTAAAAAAAAGGTTTAAAGCAAAAAAGGCGTATCTCTATTAGTTTCCGAGATATTTGAGGAAAAATTGAGTGAAATTAATGGAGATACGTCTTTTTTATTCTCATTTACTTTTGAAGTACTTGAAATTTTTCTACCAGAATAAATCAAGATAAAAAGGGCGTATCTCCATTATTTTACGAAATATTCCCAAAGACAAAAGTTTTCTTCATTTTATTCCTTTTTTTTTTTTTTAATGTCGGAAATTATTGGAAATACGCCCTTTTAGTTCTGATCCTATTTCATAGCTCCGAAAATATGGATTAGTACAAAAAGGACGTATCTCCATAAGTTCCTGAGATATTTGAAAAAAAAAATTAATGACAGAAAAAAAAAATCCACATATTTTTGTGAAAACGTAAATTTTCTGTTTGTATATGTCGTAGATATTGTCCACTTTTGTTTCCGCTAACACGAAAGATTTATGCTATTGTCGAATGAAAGGGGAAAGAGAGAGAAAGAGAGAGAGAGAGGGGAACAGTGACTGTGGTCGTGTGCCATTGATTACATTGGAGGGGTAGAGGTAATTCAGTAGTGAAGAGGTGAAAGAAGACAAAACTCATGTTTTTTTCTCATTCTCAATGAAATATCTCGTCAACTAATAGAGATACGCCTTTTTCACTCGAATCCTTTTTTGTAGCTCTTGAAATTCCCTTCAAAAGTGTTCCAGACCAAAAAAGGCGTATCTCCATTATTTACCGAGATATTCTCAATAGAAGATTTTTTTTATTCCATTGATTTTTTTTTATCAATCAAATTTTTTTTTTGCTGAAAACTTGACTTTTTTTATTTTTTTTCGTCTCAAATCGTTGAATTCCATAATTTTTTTAAAAATCGTATTTTTTAACAACATTTTCTAAAAATCACATTTTTAACTGAAAAAAAAATTGATTTTTTAATTTAAAAAAAAATGATTTTAGCTAAAAAAAATACGATTTTTTTTCCTTTCCCTCCACTTTTGACAAAGCATGGGGCAAAATAAAAGAAAAATAGTATGGATCGATATAGCTTCGCGTGACGTATCGTGTCTTATTATGATCGATTCAGTACTAACCCAACCAACCTCTTTACACCCAACTTACGTGTTGGTTTTTGATAGGTGATAGTATATTTATACATTTCGTGAAAGAAGAAGAAGAGGAGGTAAAAGGAAAAAAAAGAAAAGAAAAAAAAAAAAAAAAAGGAATGAAAAATGGTGGTATTAGTTGAGTGACAAATGGGAATTTACGGTTAAGTAAGATAATGGTTGTGCATACATTCTTTTTTTAATTCAATGGTTTTTATTTAAATATTTATGTGATTTTTGCAATGGGTTCAGGGACATTGGCACCATTATTCTTTTATTTTTAAATTTACATGTGTGAATTACGTCAGTTATTTCTTCCTCAGGGCAGTATTAATAGATTCAAGGCTTTGAGAGAAGAATAAAAAAAATAGAGCATTTCCAGTTTTATGAGGAAATGGAGAATTTGTCTTTGGACATGCTGATAATCATATGATCCAAGTGATCCACTGCTCAGGGTAATCAAAAGCAAAAAAAATAAAAAAAACAATCAACTTTTTTTTTCAACGGATTTTGGACAATATTTCGGAAACTAATGGAGATACGCCCTTTTTGCACGGAGGCTTTTTTGTAGCTCTTGAAGGTTTTTGCAAAAATATTGGATTAAGGTTAAAAGAGGCGTATCTCCATTATTTTTCGAGTTTTTTTGAGAAAAATCGTTTGAGAAATTGTCAATGTCAATTGTCAATTTAGTTTTGATGTTTTGTAGTGTGAAATTTTTGAGGAATGAGTGGAAATATTTGAGATAGATTTTTTTTGATGATTCTATTGAAAATCTGAGGAAATTTCCGGGAAAAAACGTAGGTTAAAATTCATTTTTCATAATTTTTTGTGAATTCGAGTTTTTCAAGTGGAAATTGGAGGTCTAATCCCTACGAAATTGAATAATTTTAGTTTCTACTGGAATATCTTCAGTTCTATTGGTTGCAGCGTGAAAATTCCGAATGGAAGTTAAAATTGAGATCATTTGCCATCATGTGGTTTAAAGAAAAACCGCCATTTTCAATGATGCTGAAAATAGCCGATATCTGAAAATTTTTAGTTTTTTTTCTGCCGAATAAATTATTTTTAAATGAAAAAAGGAAAATTTTGCACATTGTATTTTTTTGAAAATCAGTTTTTGCGCTCTAAAGTCCCTTGGAAATCGATATATTTTATTTCAAAACCCCATAAATCGATGGAAAATGATCTCACCTCTCACCTCCATTGAGAATTTTTATCCTGCGACCAATAGAACCGGAAAAATCCTCAAAAAATTCAAAATTTTCAAAAATCGACGAGTAAAAATTTGAATTTTCTAAAAATTCCAAAAAATAAATTCCAACACATGTTTTTCACCTCAAAATATCTCAGCTTTGTCAATGGAATTGCCCAAAAAAAAACCATATCTACCCACCGTTTTATCCGAAAATCACATAAAATTATCTTACATATGTGATCCTTTATAAAACGATAGATAAAAGTGATTCTTCGAAAAGATTGAAATAGGAGATGTAAGTATACAGAGTGAAAGAGACACGGCAATTTCGTGCTCTACGACAATACGATCTTTCGCAAACAATTTTCCATCTAATCGATACACAATCCTCCCCCCCCCCTCCCTCCCTTCTCACTCTCATTCTCCCTCTATTATTCTCAATCCTCTTGAATCTATCTTTCTCTCTATTTTTTTCTTTTCTATTTTCTCTCTAATGTTTTTTTTTTCTCCGGCTATTAAACTCTGCTTCTTTTCTTTTTCACGGTAATTGCTTCATCTAGAGTAGCCTTCCGATCATAATGGGAATTATCGATCAGTTTATGAAGCTCTTTTCATTTTTAATGAAAGACGAATTGAGTGAAAATTTTTCATGAAATTTTCCCAATTTTTTATTTATTTATAATTAAAATCGAGCTCGCATCAATTTTTTCACAACAATTCTAAAATATCGATCAATCGATATCTCGCATTGAATTCGAGATTTATTGAAGTAGAGAGGAAATCGCGGGAACTTCCAATCGATTATTTTTGAATATCGATTAGTCGATGCGATATATCGCATCAAAATCGAGACATCGCCCTCGATATTTCCATTGCATCTGTTTTTAGATAAAACGGAAAAAAAACAACATCGCATTAGAATCCAATCGATTATTTTCAAATATCGATTAATCGAATCGATCCGATTTCCCCTATTAAATTCGTGATCTAATGACAAAAAAAATGATATCATGTTAACTCCGGTTCGATTATTTTCAGATATCGATTAATCGATGCGATATCTCGAATACGATTCGATATATCGCATTCGATAGTTCCGTAACACCTCTTTAGTATTTAAGGAAAAAAAAAATAATAATCACATTAACTTTCAATCGATTATTTTCAGATATCGATTAATCGATGCGATATCTCGAATTAAATTCGATATTTTAGATAACATCAAGAAATAATATTCCCGTAAATTTAGATCGATTATTTTCAAATATCGATTATTCAATGCGATATTTTGAATTAATTTCGATATATCGCATTCGATAGTTCCATTGAACAAGAAAAAATCGATTCAAGTCATGTGGAAATAATGTTTATTGCCCCATCTAACTACATAACATTAATTTTATTACGAAAAATTGATAATTTAACTCAAGTGTCAATACGATAATCGCAATTTTTACATTTTCACAATTGTAAAATCCATAAATAATATCACTACATTCTATAAAGTATATGGGACATTGGATATGTGAGTGATATTTTGGAGAATACAGGCATTAATGACAAATGTTTTATGACATAATTAAATTCTATGTGATGAAAGATTTAAGATGGAAAAATAAAAATGAAACGAAACGGAACGAGAGACGAGCACTTTGCGCGATCGGCAAGAGAAACTCAAAGAGACATACCAAATAGCTATTAAGCTAGATCAACGCTGTAAGGACGCTTCGAAGGAAGTGTTATTGCCTGAGGAAACGAAGCATAAAATACATGGAAATGTATATATATATATATATATATATATGTAGAAAAAAAACGACAGGTCAAGGTTCACATGGACTTCGTTGAAACTTCTCAGGGCTCTTCTTCGATCGTCAAACTTTTTTTTTATATTCAAATGAACTTTTTTCTTCACTCCGAATGATTTTCTTTCGTTAAGGATGTTAGAGCGAGGTGGTCGGACATAACCTTAATTTTTTGTATAAAATCGTGAATATCAACATATACATAATAAATGTCTCAGAAATCGTTTAGCTAATGTTTGAAGAATGTAATGAAGAACAAAATAAGCCGTAGAAACAAAAAATTGATTGAAAATTGAATAATTGGCTGCATTTTCTACATTTTTTGAATCTTGAGAAATTTGAGGTATGTAAAAAATGCAGGCAATTTTTCAATTTTCAATCAATTTTATGTTTCTACGGCTTATTTTGTTCCTCATTACATTCTTCAAACATGGAGAAAATGATTTTTAGAACTTTATTGTGTATACGAAGTTATTTACAATTTTATACAAAAAAATTAAGGTTATGTCCGACCACCTCGCCCTAACATCCTTAAATTGGGAAATGGCCCATTCGTCAATTTCAGAGTCGTCGATGGAGGAAATTATTATTTATCGCTAAGTAATTATCGAATTTCAGGAGTTTATCAGTAGTAAAAAGGTAGAACTCGATGGACCGATTTTTTGCCGATTTTTTTTTCCTAAAAATATATCAGCAATTAAGGGAGATACGCGTTTTTAATAAAAGACGAATTAAATGAAAATTTATGTTAAACTTTTCCCAATTTTTATTTGATTAATCGATATCTCGCATTAAATTTGAGATTTCACGACGTAAACAGAGAAAAATATCACATTAATTTACGATCGATTATTTTCAAATATCGATTAATCGAAGCGATATATCGCATTAAATTCGAGATATCGCATTCGACAGTTTCATTTCAACTGTTTTAGCGTAAGGGGCTAAAGTTCCATTCGACTAATTAAAAAAATTTCGATTAATCGATTTCAAAATTCGATTAATCGAATTCCGTGCAGATTGATAGTTTGATTTCTTTTCGTTTATTTTAGTTCAAATGAGAAGCAACAATATCAAATCAACTGCCAATCGATAAATTTCAAAATTTCGATTAATCGATACAATATCTCGTATTAAATTCGAGATATCGCATTCGATAGTGCTGCTTTTGTTCAAGTGGGAAAAAACAATATTACATTACATTCCCATTGATTATTTTCAAATATCGATTAATCGATTTGAGATCGATTAATCGATGCGATATCTCGAACGCAATTCGATACGCGATTTTTGCTCTAATCTTTTTTTGTGGAGGATTTCAAGAGTTCCAAGGAAGACTCAGGGTAAAAAGGGCGTAAGTCCATTAATTTTCGAGACACTTCGAAAAATGACTAAAAAAATCGACTCATCCTATTTTATATCTTCACTACTGAAATGTATAATAAAAATTCCAAAATTAAAAGAAAAAAAAAACCAAAGTTCTCAAATGAACGACTTGGCTAAGAGCCCTCACCAGACACTTTGATGTTCAATACGTGGATTTATGATACTCGAACGATCGCCTCTCGTCGATTACAAGAAGCTCACTATTTTCATTTTTGTTTCTCCCCTCTCTCCCCTCAATGATACACTACCATTCACATTCAATTCATTTCTCTTTCACTGAGCCATTTATCATCAATTTTTCATTTCTCTGAAAATAAGTATGAACTCCAGAAGTTCGAAGATACTAAAGAAGTTTTGAATTTATCATACGACTTCACTTGGACTTACATAAAGATACTTGAAGAGAAAAATGTGTGAAGAAAAAAATGAAAAAAAAAATATTTTCACACTTTTCATGATTTTCTCGCGGATTTATCAATCAAATGTTATTCTTTTTTTTTGAATTTTTCTGAGCTTTTCTTCACTGTGTCATTGACTCATAGATTGCACAATCAATTATTAATACTAATTAATTGAAATTAATTTAGTAGCAAAAAAGTGGGAGAGAATTTTATTTTTTCTTGAATAACTCGAAAAATAATGGAGATACGCCCTTTTTAACCCAAATCCTTTCTCTATTAATTTTTAAAGATATTCGAAGAAAACTAAATTACAAAGAAAAAGTATTAATTCGAGATGTAATGGACATAAGCCCTTTTTGTGCTAATTTCTTTGGTAGTTCTTGAAATTTTCGAGGAAATTGGACTCTTGCAAATAAAGGCGTATTTCCATTAATTTCCTCGATATTCTCATGAAATTGATCGGCAAAAAAGGGCTCATCTCCATTGAGTTCCGAGATATTCTAAAAAAAACATCCTGACAAAGAAAAAATTTGGCTCAAAACTTTTTCTCAAAATTTCTTGATAAATGCTGCACTAATTTTTAAACCCTCAAAGTAATTATTTCACGGATATTTCGTCGACCCAACTAAAATTAAAAAAAAAAAAACTAACCTACAAATTGTCATTATCTCTGTTTTATCGACCAACTAGTACTACAACCTTAAAATACACGAGAATTATTTTATTGGCAGCCATAAAATGCTGGACAATAGAGGGATTATTCGCTGGGAAA
Source organism: Aleiodes leptofemur (assembly GCA_963942555.1). Lineage (NCBI taxonomy): Eukaryota > Metazoa > Arthropoda > Insecta > Hymenoptera > Braconidae > Aleiodes > Aleiodes leptofemur. Next base: position 13,677,328 of record OZ012619.1, read on the forward strand.
AATTGTAATCGTAAAATCATAGTGCTCAGAAGAAGAAAAAAAGAAAAAGGGAAAAATTCTCACAACAAAAGGTAGAAACGAGGAGGAAATAAAAAAAAAGTGCAATTGACATTTCCTTCATGAGAGAGAGAAGAAAAAAAAAAGGATAAATACGTGTAGAGTTATACACTAGAAATGGTATAAAATATATATCGCATTATCTATTGTGTAAATTCACATCTTGTGCCTTCTTTGGCATTATCATGATAGAAAATACGCCATTTGCCATAGCAAATATTACAAGCCAAGTTTTTTTTAGTAAAACGTCAACTGTACGTAAATCATCAAAGCTCTTCTGTCGGTTTCTTTTCACCAATTCAACTCTATTACTCTTCTTTTTTTTTTCTTTCACATACTTATCTTCATACACCATTATTTTCCTCTCTTTGCTAAAACCCATCTACACTGCTTGTTCTTCCAGCTTGAATGGCACGAAATTTATCCTCAAGTACTTCATTTGATTTAGTTCGTCGTTTTATTTCTAAATTCAAACCAGATTTTGGAAAATTAAATAAAACAAATTTTATTATTTGTAAATAAAGAGGATGGAATTATTTGAATTATGAAATTCGATGATATATCGTCACCTTAGTCACATAACCTTTTTTTTGATTTCTGAAAGTGAAAATATCAATTGCGCCAGAGCATCATTGAAGCTTTTGTGAGTGAAAATCGAATCAGGTTTGTCACCTAGTGAATCTTAAACTTATGGAAAATGTGCAGCTGCTTGGTGAAGAGAATCATCGATCATGTCTCACAAAAAAGTGACATCCGTAAACAAATCGGAAAGTCATTTCGTCAACGAAACTCTTCCGTGTGCGAATATCTTCCACGAATGAAATAGTCATGAACGAAGATACTACATTCGTTGACAAATCCTGTTTCCATGCGTCGAAGATAGGTCTCCTGGGAGCCTATTCTCGACGCATGGGAAACTGGTTTTCGTTGACGAACTAACATTTGTGAACAAATGAGATAATTCGTACATGAAATTCGTTGACGAATTTACGATTCCCTCACGAAAAGATTTCGTTGACGAATAGAGATCCCTTCCCCAAATGGAATATAAGTTCTCACAAGGAGGAACTCACATAACCTATTTTCAATCTCCAAAAGTGACAGCAAAAACGTTTTCTGAGCTTCAGTTGGATTTGTGGCTCTTTTTCCAGGATCAGCTGTCTTTTTCAGTGGCAACTTTCCTTTTTTGCCACTCATTTTTGATATTATTGTTTATTGCTATTTGACAAATGCTCGTGAAGAAATAACATACGTGAACGAGAAGTCGTTCCGTCAACGAAAGTCCTTCGTGTGGGAAGGTCCCCCGCGAACCGATTGGTCGTGAACGAAAATATTATATTCGTTGACGAATCCTGTTTCCATGCGTCGAGAATAGGCCCCCTGATATTACAAGTGCTCGCTCGCTCTCTGTATTCCGCAAGCTTTTTTGCACTCATTTAATGGCTGAAGAGACTAAAAAATCAGTTGTTTAGTGTATTAGTGTATCAACAATGATGAACTTTATTGACTTTATTTATATAATCTGTTTTTTTTTGTGAAGGTTTCCGGTTCTATTTCAAGTTGATTATCCATTCAATTAATTGGAGGTATACTTTTCATGTTATTGTTATACTTTAATGGCAATTTGTGAAATAATTTTTTTTCTGAAAAAGTCTCGATGGGTTTTTTAAAATCTGAAGTCTACATTTTAATGAAGAAAGAAAGAAAGATGTTCTTGAAAAATGACTTGAAATCGACTCATTTTGATTATGTCTTGGAAAATAATGAAGATACGCCCTTTTTCGTTCTAATATCTTTTTTAGAGAATTTCAAGAGCTGCAGAATGGATCAGAGTATGAAGGGCGTATCTCCATTAATTCCTATGATATTTGGAAAAAAATGACGCAGAAAAATGGAGTTGTCTTTTTTCACCTTTTTTATTCTTGAATTTATGTCCAAAACTCTTTCAAAACTCATGAGATTGAAGAGAATTCCTTCGGAGATTTTCTCTGTAGCCCATAATTTTTTTTACTAATTTTTTTTTTTAAAAGAGATAATAGTGCCTGAGATATTAGCAAAATGAATCGCATAAAATTTCAAACTAAATTAAAGTAGCACGAATTATTAACTTTGAAACGTAGAAAATGATGAATGAAAATTCAACACGTCGAATAGTCAATAAAAATTGACCTATGTTATCATTCTACATAATTTAGTCAATTTTACTTGTCTCAACCTTGAAAGTTCGTAATTACAAGGAACTTCCCAACTCATTTCCATTCAAAAATTCAATCATGGTAATGAGTCTTGTATAACAAAGTCTCCATATTAGATATTAAGGTACTAAATAAAATCTTTAGGAATTTTATTTTTTTTTTCACTAAAAAAACTAAGGTGCCTGAAATTAACCGCCAGTAAAAGATAGAATGTTCTCGATTTTTCTGGTTATATTTTCATAAATTCAGTGATTCAGTCATTTTTCCCTATAATTTTTTGGTTACAAATAATTAAAAAAAAAAAAAAATTATGAAATTCTACAAAAAAATTAAAAAATTATTTTTTCATCTATTTTTTTTCGTTCAAAGAAATTTTATAAAAAAAAAATGCTCTTCAAATTTTCCTATTCGATTGAACGAAGAAAAAAATCTCACACTTTCGCTTCACAAATTGCTGAAGTTTTCAAAAAAAAAAAAAAAAAAAAAAATTAATGAATAAAATTCTCGAAATAATGAAATTTACTTTATGAATTTCTTCTTTTCCCCAAATTGTTTCGTGCAGAAACTTTCAACAATTTTCGCATCTCCAGAATCCTCCACCCCCCCCCCCCCCTCCCCCTCCCCCTACCCCACTCGAAACCCAGAGAAGTTTTTCTCAGATAAGAAAAAAATAGAAAAAAATACGAAAAAAAAATCTGAAATAGTGAAGAAGTTCGTTAAATTTACAATCAATGAGGGGAAAGTATAGTTGAACGATCGCTCGTGTCCTTGAGAATCGATTTCAAGTCCAACTTATACTCCTGAGTGAGAAAATAAGATTGCAATGTGGATAAAATCGAGCGAGAGCCGATGAGAAATAAAGAGGGGTAGGGTTTAGGTGGATTGAAATGCGCAGAATGAAGGAGAGGTTGGGGGGAGGAGGGGAGGAGGGGGAAGGGGAGGATTTCGATTACAAGTGAATCGACCAATAGAAGAGGCCTATAACATATGAACCTTGGCCGTGTTAATAGCGCGGGATATTCTCAATAGAGGACAGTTTGATTCGCACACTGTGTAAATACTCAGACGATCATGAACAGTTTGTAAAATTCAATTTTCCACATAATTATGAGATAATTGCTAAGAGAAGATAATTTAGTAGTGACGAGATAAAACAGAAAAATTTCATTTTTCTCATTTTTTAAAAAAATGTTTTGGAGACGAATGGAGATACGCCCTTTTTTGTACTAGCATTTTGTTTTAGCTCTTCATATTTTTTTTAGGGAAGGGTTGCGGTAAAAAGGGCGTATGTCCATTAAAAATTACGTGCATTAGAAATTTTGGAATGATTATAAAAAAAAATTATTGGATTTTTTAATTTTTGCGGATATCTCAGAAATTAATGAAAATATGCTTTTTCTGCTATTTTTTTTTTTTTTTGTAGAAAATCTTCAGAGTTACAATAAAAGGATGAGTATAGAAAAGGCGTATCTCCATTTGTTAACGAGATATTTTCTAAAATCGAAATTTTCCATTTTTTTTTCTGGATTTTTTTTAAATTGATGGAGATACGCCCTTTTCGTCCTAAGCAACTTTTTTGTTGGGAATTTGAAGAGCTACAATGAAAAATTTGCACAAAAACGCTCTATCTCGCTTAGTTTTCGAAATATTCTCGAAAAAATCAATTTGACCCGTTTTACATCTTTCCTACTAAAATTCACTCGCTAGTATAATTTATTTCATTTTTTCGTCTTTTGAAAAATGTAATAGCTCGTTGAAAACTTCAATGCATAAAGTCAAATTTTTTCAGAATTTTTCGCTCATGCGATGGATCACAAAAAAAAATAAAAACCTCAAAAAATGGAATTATTCGGTAAATAATATTCTTTAAATTCACTCCAATGTTTAATGCGTCATAGAAAAAATTTAATCAGCGATTACCCCCCCCCCCTCCATTCCACAATTACTTATCAATTCAAAACTCCACGAACTTTCTATCTACATTTTTGACCCCAAAACGTGCACTTGGAAAAATTGGAAAAATTCCAAGAATTATAATTTTTTGAAACTCAACATTTCTGAAGCTTGATAGCCACCCCCCCCCCCTCTTTGCATGTTCATTTTTTTTTCATAAATCACCCCCGATTGTTTTTCATTTTCCATTTTTAATTAAATCATTAAAAATTCCTATTTTTAATTTTCTTTCGAAAATAACTTGGAAACTAATGGAGATACGCCTTTTTAGCACTAAAACGTTTTTGAAGAGAATTTCAAGACTTACAAAAAAGGAAACGAGCAGAAAAAGCGTATCTCCATCAATTTCCAAAATATCTTTAAAAAAAACGGAGTAAAAAAAAATAATTTCTCAGAAATTGCAAAAAAATTAATAATTTCGAATTTTTTTTTTTCTAATAAATAAATTATTTTTTAATATGCACATGTAGAAAATTCAGAAAACTGTGAGTGCAATTTTTTTCATTGATGAAGCTTGAAAAAACGTATCTCTTTTAGTTTCCAAAATATTCTCAAAAAAAATTACAAAAAAAAAATGATTTTAATCAGTTTTTGAAGATAATCCAAAAAATAATGGAGATATGCCCTTTTTTCTCATTCTTCTCTTCTAGAAAATTTCGAGCACTACAAAAATGGATTAGGGCAAAAAAGGCGTATCTCCATTAAGTGTCAAAATATTTGAAAAAAAAAAAATTTTTTTTTTTTGCATAAATTATGAAAAAAAAAGTTTTATTCACAAGCAAAATAAAAAATATGCCCATGCATAAAATTCAAAAAATCAAAAATCCAAATGTTCATAATAATTGATTGTTTTTTAAAAATCGGAAAAATGATCAATGTGCTAATTTTATTATAAATAAAAAAATCGCATTCAATTCATTTGAAATTCTTCAGAAAAACGAATGAATAATAAATAAAGGTGCAACACGTGTTTACACTTCTCACACGTTCGATGTCTGATAGCCTAGTTTTTTTTTTTTTTTTTTTTTTTTATTCCAGTAAAATTTTTTTTTTTTTTTTTTGGATAGCACAACCAGTTTCAGTGCGTCAGCAGTGGTAAAAGACTCTGGTCCGAGGGTCAGGTCAGACCGAAGTAGTAGTGTCGCATTGCGGCTGCAAACACCAAATAAGACCCAAGATTGACCTCGAAAAAATAATAAAAATAATAATACAGAATGATACCGAGGACAGAGAAATGTAAACTGCCAAATTTTCTTTTGTATTTTATGGAGAATATCCTGCTTGTATTTGTTTTCTCGTGAGAAAATAATGGAATTGAGTCAAATCCTGGGGAGCGAATGATTGGAAATTTTCATGCTGAAAAATTATTTTATTATTTTTTTTTTTATTATTAAAATCATAAAAATATGAGAGAATTTCATCGAGAATGATTTTTTATAGCCAAAAAATTCAAATAAATAAATAATTGATAAAAAAAAACGAATTAAATTGAAGATCATAATTTTTTTTTTTCTTGAGGCTGAAATTAACATTTTCAAGATGGCAACCGGAAGTAGATATGTAATGCACTTTTTTTTTGTCAATTTCCCTAATATTTATCATTGAAATAGGTTAAATTTTGGCGACGATATTCGCTGGATTCATCGAAGCGTAACATTATATCCACTGCATTAATATATTATCGACATTTCAGTACAAATATATATATATATATATTTAATTTTGTTGTGGATACATGAAGTCAATGAAAAAAAATTGTGATTTACGCTAGAGAAATCGGGGAATCCCTTCGAACTCCCCAAATACCCACAAGATGGCGCTTGAAACGGCATGAGCGCCATTTTGTTTGAATTCTAACCTCAATTGCTTTTACATTGAAAATCTATTTTTTTTCTAAGAATATCTTGGAAACTAATAGAGATAGAGCAATTTTGCATCAATATTTTTTTAATTTCCGAAATTTTTGGGAAAAATTAACGAAAAAAATGGAATTTTGTGAACATTTCTTCCAAAAATTTTTGAATTTTTTTTTGAGGGAATGAAAACTCATCAATTCGTTAATCTTCGGTATCCTTTACCAACAGAGTTTCTCAAAATACAGATTTTTTTCTCTAATTTAATTTTTTTTGAGATTTTCCAGAATTTTTTTAGCATTTTTCATTTCTATTAATCAATTTTTTGCTGGAAAAAATAAAAATGGTTTCCTATATTCCAAAAATAATTTTTCAAAAAAAGGGAAAAATCACATTTTTCTTTCCAATTCGGGATTTTCTAAAATTCTCAGGATTTTCTCAAACTAATCCCCAATAAATTTATAATTGATCTCCTTTCTTTAATTTTCAAACAATTTTAAAAAATTCATATTTTTTCCCAATTTTGGAATTTTCCAGAATTTTCCGTTCCATCACACGATTTTCCTGTTAAAAAAAAAGAAAATTGTTGTTTCCACCCTAAAAATAATTTTAAAAAAAAATCATGATTTTTCCGAATTCGGGTTTTTTTTAAGGATTTTCCATGAATTTCCAGGATTTCCTCAAATTTGTCTCTGATAACCTTCTTCTGCCCACATAGTTTCTCAAAATTCAGGTTTTATTCTTAATTTGCCATTTTCCGAGATTTTCCACAATTTTTCATAATTCTCTGTTCTATTGCACGACCCCCCCCCCCCCCTCAAAAAAAATAAAAATTTTTTTTCCTGCTTCTTGTGTACTTTCACCTTAAGTGATTAAATCAC